>KQ086038.1:0-88709 GCA_001020605.1 Schizopora paradoxa
GTGCGCATACATCCTATCTCGACGCTGTGAAAATGGCGTCACGGGGAGATCGCGCGTTGGCGAGATACGGGAATCGGAAGTTGGGGGTGCTCACCTGCAAAACATCGAGTCGCCGTTTCTCACTAACGACGTCGTCCCCCACCTTCCCGTTACACACGCGAGCGATTAGGACCCATGAGAGGACGGGGAACGGGTAGGGCATGCTGCCAGTGACGTTGTTCGTCGGAAATGGTGGGCGCAGTTGGGGGAGGTTGAGACGGCGACGGCGGGGTTTCTTGGGGTGCTGGGAGCTGGAAGATGGCGGCCAACGGGTCTCTGGTAGTCCATATTGACGATGTTTGAACGGCGAGCGGCGAAAGTTCGTGGTTCTTGAGATATCACCGGTCGACGTTTGGCGGGGGGAGATGGGCGGCGAGTAGGTCGATTTTTCAAATGGCCGGGAACGCGAATCCAACGCATTCGCTGGATGGAGGTGATGTTCCTGATCGTCGTTCAACTTGAATGGAGGTGTTTGGATACGTGTAGCGACGGGAAAACGAGCTTGAGTGGGGGGAGGAATGTCCGTCGACGATGAGGTCGTTTTTTCAAACCTCTAGAAACGCGAGTTTGACGTGCGTGCTGGGTGTATACGACGTTGCTGAGTGTCGCGCAACTTGAACAGAGGGAGTAGCTTCCCTGTAGCGACGGGAAAATGACCTTAAGTGCGGGGTCGCTGCAGGTCAGAGGTAGGGCACGCACCTTTGACGACGACGATTCAGCGACGCCAGAGCGCGCCAAACGTACGCTACAACCTCTCAGACCTCCCATAAGCCTCATCCAACAACTTCGAACTCTCCCCCTCCCTTACTTATGCCGTAATCGTGCGTGCCGTCGTCGAGGTTAGCGTGCTGAGGTTGGAGGTGAGAACGCCGTGTTGGGGGTGCGCCGGCTGCCTTCGTTCAAACCACGTTCTCGTCGCGTCTGCGTGCTCGAGTTGATGTGGTCGTTGGTGTTTGTGAGCGTTGAGGATGTGCAGCGAGGCGGATGGATGGAGGAGGACATGGTGGTTTGAGGCAAGACGCGTCCATGGTGTTTGGACTTGTGTTTTTCACGCTGCGACTTCGAAGTCAACACATGAAAATTTATATTCTCGCAGTTCATATGTACATGGGTTGACTACATCTATATATTCTGCTCTCTTTCCCTTCACTATTTCTCTCCGCCATCCGTGCAGCTCGAGCCCAGCTTCAGGTCCGTAGAATCCCTGATGGCTCCCCATTACCTTGTCGATGCCTTCACCTTCGAGATGAGGTTTATGACGTCCATCTACTCATAAAACGAGTCAATTCATAAAAGCCTTGCGTGAAGAGAACACAAAGACGCACTCGAAATCCATCCGTCCCTCGATCCATCCAGAACCGCATCATCTTCCATACGGCGTTGCGTACATCGCGATTCTCCCAGTTCAGGTCGGGCTGCGCAGCAGCGTAGAGATGCAGGTAATACTCTTCTCGCGTCTCGTCCCATTCCCATACCGAACCTAATCACATTAGTCGTTACTTGCTTCAGAATCGCGGATTGGAAATGCTACTCAGGCGTTGAATGACGTACCTTGGAAATGCGACCTCCAGTTATTTGGGGGCTGTCTATTTCCGTGGGCGTCGTATTTTGGGGGTCGCCAGATGTACCAGTCACTCTTTGGGTTCGTTTTGCTGGCTCGAGATTCTTTGAACCATGCATGCTGTAGTTTAAGACGAAATGCGACAAAAATTTAGCCTGCGACCAAGACATTCGAGAAAAAGACTGATTGACCTCATCAGAAGTATGGTTCACGACTAGGTCCATCCTGAAATGCCGGTGAGACATGATATAAAAACGGTTGCAAGTCAGACCATGGCGCACATGAGCTTCATATCGCGCATATGCAACTCCGCAACGAGATTGTCCCAATCTGCGAGTGTACCATATCTTGGGTCAATATCCTCATAATCTGATCTGACGAAAAGGATAAAATTAGTAAATGAAAGTGACAACGAAACGCTAGCGATATACGCACATGTCGTAGCCCATGTCCACCTGGGGGCTTTTGTATATAGGAGATAACCAAACGACGTCGACACCCAGATCTCTCAGGTAGTCCAACTTCGATGCGAGGCCCTTGAGGTCACCAATCCCATCGCCGTTTGAGTCGCAAAACGAGGCCGGATAAACCTGGTAAACGATCGCTTCTTTCCACCATGCCCGGCGGTACGAGCTCTTTTTTGCGACGACATGGAACTGATTGCTGTGGGAAGATAAGATACCTGGGACCATGTTTACAACGAGATGGTCGAGCTTCAAGGAGCGACCCCAAGCACAACGAAGCAAGGAGTCAATAGGTGGCAGGCCTTAAAATGAAACGCAAACGCACCAGCGAGTCACTGCATCATTTGCCACATATCTTCCCCGAGTTCTTCCTTTTATCCCCAACGACAGCGATGCTGAATAACTAGCAATTCCATCTGACCCCGAGTCCGCAGGCGTGTCCTCGCCGAACTCAGTGGCAGCCTAAAACTAAAGCTCTCTCTTCGTCCGCACTGATGAAGGCGTCCGAATCCCCCGTCGTATCGCCTTCATTTTACTGGCTGTTCGTCATCTGATAGCTCGCCTAGCAAAGCACAAGTCGGAAACACGTCAATTATAAAGGTTGTGGAATGGAGACCATCGAGATGAGCGAGACACGCGTTTGTAGGGTGCTGGGTGTGCCGAATCTGTGGGCAAATCGATGGGTCAAATTACATCCAAACTCTTCATCGTTGTGTTTACTTACTATCTCATCGCCTTTCAAAAAGACTCGAATCTCAAAGACTGAAGCCGGCAGACGTCGAGGTGTTGCCGTGTTGGGGAGAAAGGCGGACGACGCTGGGCTGGGCAGCTGGCTGACGTTCATCCCTTCTTCGTCGCCCATCCGACTCCATGTCGCTCTCACTACTACTGAGGACTACACAACAACCAAATTGTCTACTAAATCTAGTTTCGAAGCAGAGAAATAACGGAGAGAGAACGAAACATTCCCGTTCGAATTTTTTCGCGTCGGGTTGGGACCGCCTACAAGTTCAAAACATTGGGGCGCCGCTCGATCTCGGACGTTTTTCAAACCATCTCGAGGTAGTCTCGTCCCCAGCCGCTTTTAGGAGCGTACGGTTTGGGAACCGTGTCAGCCTTCGCGAACTAGGACAGCACCCCGCTCTGTCCTATTTGAGAAGGGAAACGTATGGGCACGAGACTACAGAGAGTTTTGTTTCACCTATAAAAATTCAGATAATAAAACTTCTTTCCTTAAGTCGTTGCCCTTGATATACTCCAAGAAAAGCTTGGAGTAAAATGGCTCGAATCCACGTTTTTGTAAGATGAACAATCCAGGGTCAGTCTAAATTTTCGCTACTCACTTCTTGTACAAGCCTCGTTTGAAACGTTGCGCCAAAGAGCGATTGAAGCCAGAACCAGGTACGCCGATCCGCAGACATTTATCCATATTCTCCCACTCGATCAAGCAGGGATGGTAGAGAGCAGTCATAAGGCACTTTGGCCACATCCGCGATGTAAAGTGACGAAAACTTGAATCTGGGAGCGCGAGGGCCGCATGTAAGATGTGGAAGAGGTATCTAGCCGCTAGGTACGATATTTCAGAGTCACTAAAACGAGGACCAATAAGTTTATGAACTCTGAAATAGAGGAAATTTTGAGGACGTACCGTAACGTTGTCTGGAGGACCTTGAACTCCGTACCTACGTGACTGAAAGAATGCCCATTGGAGGAAAGGAACAGGGACCAAAGTCCGTGAACTTTTGTATCTTCAAGAGAACCGAGAGCTTTGGACGTCGAAATGATGAGGTCCGGGTCTTTGTATCTCGGTGCGAGTTGGGTCAAATCGCATCTCTTCAACATTATCCGGATAAGTGGGTCCTCGGTCGAAAGCTCAAGTATCTCGTCCAATGCGAGGAGCCGCGTGCGTAGAACGTGCGCACTGCAATAATAGGATAAAAGTACGGTTCTCATTAAAAGGCGACTCATTTAGATGAGTAGAGCGAAGCATACCTTGAATAGTTCACAAGCTTCTTGCATAGCTTCCGCAATGCCCTCCTCTCTCGCTCGGAAGTGAACCCAACAGACGACGTGTAGCGTTCTGGAATGGAGAGCTCGTCGTGCCGCCGGTGGATTCGTATCTTCTGCGCGACCGCATCTGGAACTAGCTGCAACTCTACAGCACGTCGATTCAGAAACAATTCGATTCGGTTGCCAAGTGCGTAAAGGAGGAGACCAAGTGTTCGTCCAGCACCAGGTAGATTGGGAGCGGTCGCGTCACTCGCGACGGAAGAGTGGGTATTAATACGGGAAAGCGATTCGAGATGGTCGTTCGGATGATTCTTCTCGGATGTCTCTGGATGCGAGCGATGTCGCGAGGCGCGTTTGCTCATAAAAGCATCGAGACGGTCGCCGGACGCATAGAGGAGACGCCCAAGTAAGCGCCCCGCGCCTGGAAGGTTGGGCGCGGTTGCGTCGCTGGCGATGGAGGAAGATGTGTCAACGCGCGAGAGCGCCGGGTTGGCATGCGGATACCAGGTCATGGCTGGAGACTGTCGGGATGGGATGGATGAAAGGAGCGTCAGCGAGAAGTGCAGCTGGGTTCTTATATAATAGTACTGACTGGTGCGTGTGCACGATACGTACACTTGCAGTGCCTTAGGCTTCTTTGTACTGAAAATGACGGATGGGATCATAGCTATCAAAGTATAAGTTAATTATTCGGAGAATATTATTAGAACGCTGCGCATGTCAACGCACCATCGTTATGTCGCCGCTCCGTATCGATAGGATTTCCGTGATTCATGCGGATTTCGAGAGAAGGGGACAAATTTGTGAGATACGAGCGAGTGGCATCGTCTCCTGGGTTGAAGTCCGATGAATAACTCGAGGAACCCTGAAAGCGATCATTAGTGCGTGTTCCAAAACTTGGATTAATATTGTTGACGCACTCTATTCTGAATCGGAAAGTCCTGAATTTCGAGACAGTCTCAATGACGCTCACAAAAACTCGACACCATCGGCAACCGAACGCTATATCGCGAAACGACATCGCTTGCACTTGGAGCAGATTATTCGTTGAGGCATGTAGCGTAGGCGATGGAAGAGGATTGATCTGTACCTGTACGTGCGGCTGACGTGGAGGTGAGGCTGACATGGAGGACCTGCCTACGTCTGAGACGAAACTGCTGAAAACCGATGGCGGAATGAAGGGCTGACCTGGCCGCAGTGACGTTCATGCCTCAAACCAAGAAAAATCACCTCTGCCCGTCCCGTCCTTGTAATCCTCTAACGCACCCATACTGCTTCAGCTTCGAACAATCCTCCACCTAGCCTGCCCAAAGGTCTATCACGATGTCGTTTTGAGAAGACGGTCGCGGCTAGCGGTGTAGATGGGTCATTCTGACCAGCAAGTCGCTTTCGTGTCGTAATCCTTTATCCAGTCCAAGATATCGTATGAAATGAAACGAATGGCGGTTGGGTGAGTGTCGAACTGGTCGTCGTGGTCGAACAAAGTGCGCGCGTCGTGGCCAGTAACTTTGGATGCCCTTACCTTGCAACCTCCATCTCGAACTTAAGCGACTGCTCAAGATCTTAAACATGAAGGACGGCATCATCGAGGAAAGAGGCGAAGCGAGTCAATAAACTCGAGTGGGCCATGTTCGCGTTTAGGCGGGCGACACCGTGACGTCGAATTGGATGTTCTCTCGCCCTCGGCCTTTGCTGTTGAACGACGGTGGTACGTATCGACGTGTATCATTTGATTTCTTTGCAATCTAACAATCTGTACAGCTCGGAAATTAATGCGGAGGAAAGAAAAGCAACTTGAAGTTTGAAGAGGTCGAACCGAATGGACTCTTCGAACTTGATTGTCGACGATTCGAACTTGAATGGTCGGGAAAGAAGATAAATAAAGTCTCTCACAAGTAGACAAAACGAAGGAAACGATGCTTAAACGGTCAACCGGTTGGATATCCTTTCGATGTGGCTACTCATGATCTTCACTGACTGGCTGACACTCCTTAGGCTCTGCCTTCTGTTCGTCACAACTTTTCGGCCAAATACACCTTTTCATCAAGAGAATCGTTCGCCACTGTCAGCCCGTGTCGGTCGAGGTGATATGTGGTATGCGAATAAAACACCTCAGATGTCTGAAATTTCATCGGTTTGCAGAGGTTTGCCACGTGCTTTTCGAAATGCCTCGTTTCATTATTTACCCGTTCTTCTCTCAGTGTTCTTGTGTTCTTCATCACGGAAGAGGTCCCGAAAGCGTGACGTTGTTCGTAGATTACACACGCGCTTCATTTGGGCTGTAGTTCGACAGAAAAGGAGGCGAACAGATCCTGCTTATCGACAGTTGATCGCAGGCGCGACTCAACGGATCCCAAGATGTTGAGTCTGAGCGAAGAGGATAGGTTGGAAATCGGACAGGTGCGCAGCGGATCTCGCTTCGCTATGGTCTGACTTATAACAACATCATTGGGTCTAGCACTTCGTCTTTGGATTCCACGGTTTCGAGCCTAGCGAGGATGTCATCACTCTTATCCGAGACTATAAAGTCGGGTTCGTCTTATAACATTCAAATAGATCCCAATGACGGTCCATAACCAACACGATTTGCCACGTAGAAATATCATCCTCATGAAGAGGAACGTCCAGAGTGCGTCGCATCATTTTATACCGAAGATATGATTTCCTGAATCTGTTCAAGGTTTCAAACAAGTTCGGAAACTCGTACACTCGCTACAGACGATTGCAAAGGAATCGGGGCAGACACGACCCCTCTTGATTGGCATCGATCAGGAAAACGGGCTCGTATCCGCATTCTCGAACCCAAATGGCGAGGCAGGAACACAGTTGTGAGCATTACTTCGTTTGCGATAAACATCATGAACGATACGGAGGTGTGTCCTTGAATCACAGCCCAGGAGCAATGGCACTTGCAGCTACTCGCGATACAAAGCTCGTAGAAAATATATCTCGAATGACTGCGCAAGAACTCAAATTAGCCGGAATAAATTGGGCGTATAGTCCTGTTGCGGATGTCAATAGCGATCCTAGAAACCCAGTTATCGGTGAGTCAATTTTGTATATCCACACTCGTCGTTCGCGCTCATGTGTTACCACGATCTAGGCGTCAGGTCGTTCAGCGAAGGTACGTATTTTTCGGCTCAGGCCTGGCCAAAAATAATTTAGTGGAGGGCGTGCTCTAATACACATTGCTTTCTAACAGACCCAGATATAGTGTCAAATTGCGCGTCCTCCGTCGCTCAAGGACTCTCTTCCGGAGGAGTTGCTGCTTGCGCGAAACATTTCCCAGGACACGGGGACACACACGTCGACTCACACCTTGCACTCCCCGTCATTGACAAGACGCTCGATGAACTCGAAAAGACCGAACTAGCGCCTTTCAATTATCTGATGAAATACGGCATCGACAGCATCATGACAGGACATATGGCACTACCTTCACTCCGAGTCCCGCCGCACCAAGAATCAGATGCTGGGCCGGCGAGTCTCTCTAAGGTGGTTACTACCCATTTGTTGAGACGTCATCTCAAGTACGAAGGCGTGGTCGTCACCGACTGCCTCGAGATGAAAGCGATCTCGGACACAGCGTACGGACCTGGCGTCGAGAGGGGCGCCGTGCTTGCGCTCCGCGCGGGGGCGGATATCGTGATGGTCTGCCACACTTTCGATTGGCATGTTGGCTCGGTAAAGGCTGTCTATGCCGCAGTGGAATCTGGAGAACTCTCAATGGAGGACCTGCGTGCGAGCGGCGAGCGTGTCACTAAGCTGAAGAAGAAGTTCACAAGTGATTGGGAATTAAATGCAAGTACAGATGAGTGGAGGATCGAGGAGCAATGGAAAGAGTTGAAAGAAGATAACAGGAGACTGAGTTCGCGGGCTTACGCTGCTTCGTTAGTCTGGTCGACCCCCGGAGATTTGAATCCTTTCTCGAGCTCGTTTATTCACAACTCACGCGAATTGGACGTCAAATCCAAATTCAAGCCCCTTGACGATCGGACTCGGGTCACTATATACACCCCCGCAAAGGAGAGCATCAACCTTGCGGTCGACGATCCGGAAGTAGAGGGCGCTCACGGCGACGACGAAGGGATTCTACGCACGGAGAGCGGTGTCGTACGCAACAGAGCCGGCGAGTCCTACCTCGCGTTCGCTCGTGCAGTTGAACGAAATGCAGGGCGCGACAACGTGATGGGTCACTTCGTATTCTTCCCTTCCGACTTCTCGCAAACGAAGATTTTACTCGAGAATGCCGTGATCGTGTGCTTGAGGAACGCGCACCAGCCGTCGAGTGCCTGGCAGATTCAATTCCTGAAAAGAATATTGAATAGCGCGTTGCCCTCGACACGAGTTGTGGTGGTGTTGACTTGCGGGCCGTACGACCTCTCCGGACAGGATGCAGCGTCGTTGTCGGTGGTGAAGATGCTAAAGGGAAGGGGCGAGCCGGTCCTGTGCACCTTTGAGTTTACGAAGGAGGCTTTGGAGGCTGCAGTGGATGCACTATACGGGCAAAACGATTAAATGCGTGTAAAATAACTGCTACTACTAAATCGACATGAAAAACTTCATCTTGATTGCACCGTGACGACACGTCGGTTGATTCGAAAATCCCGCACTGGTCTTTTAGACGGACGAACCACCTTGCTTATTTGAAATTTACACAAACGTCATGGATATTGTATCGCAGCGGTCGCTCCGCATGAATGCAAGAATATATTCGAGAAAGGATCCTTTTTAGATCACAATTACAATCAGTGAAAATATATACAACATACACAAATTGGGCTATGGTAAATGTTCGACGAGGGACTGGGTTACATCAAAGTCTAAGTAAGAATGTCATGTTTGTGAATGAGTTACGGTGTAGAACATAGGAACTCCCTCGAAGAAAACAGGGAAATGCAGACTTAGTGGTAAGAGCTGCGGATTCCCCGATATTTTCCGTGATTTCAGCATGTTTTCCATTGAAGTGAAATTTACCCTGAAGGACACCGAACTGCAATCCGACTTGTAGTGCATAATCTTGAGTTCGGAGAGTGAAGGACAGATCGATTCGCTACCATCCTCGTCATGGAGTGTCATCTCCTCGAAAAGTTCTGAATCGACAACCACCTCCGTTAAACGCAGCACCTTCAATGCACGGAGCGGCCGCAGTATTTCTCTAAGTAAAAGCCCATGGCCGTCTGCTATAACCGTTCGTGACGAATAATCGAGTTCCAGATGAATGAGAGGTGGTTGGGAGCGACAGATGAAGTTTTTGTATGCAAGGAGAAGCTCCCTAGTCATGCAGTGCTCGTCGGGATCATCGCTATCCAATAAGACTTGGATTACATTTTCCGAAGCGTCGACTCGGAGTTCGCGGAGAGATGGGCACGTCACCCATCTCACGACTTGTAGAGTGACAGCGCGATTGTGACTGACTATCTTCATTTTCAGGAGGCGCGAGAGAAGGACCGGGTCGCTGGAGGGGGCCAGATGAGCTGCGTTTGGGCTAGTGAACGCGTTCTTGCATCTATATGCTTGTACGACGAGATTCTCGACATTCGGACATGCCGAAAGAATGACGTAAATGTCGCCTATGTCCCCAGTAACGTCGGTGTAAAATTCGAGTTTGCTGAGATTGGGGAAGTGTAGAGTTTGGTTCGGCGAACTTGGAAGGATCCAGCGAATGCCTTCAAAAGTTTCCAACGTCCGAAGCTTACTGCTGGAAAAGCAGGAAGTGAAATCGAGTGATGCCCTCCCGTGTCTGTCGGGAACTTCGAGAGAGAGGGATACGAATGTAGGGGAGAGTGGAAGCGAGATCGAATAATTTTTAGATTTCGGTAGGCTACGGATGAAGATATCCGCGTGCTTGATACGAGAGTACTGGGCGAGAGTCGTGTCGATAATGCGCTTTAATTCTTTGTTGCTTTGAGACCCGTAGAAATGAAGATCCAAAGATGTCGTAAGAAGGGAGTTGCGAGACAATTGAAGCCACTTGGAGTGGATTCGAGGGAGAATAGGGTGTAAATCATTCTTTGTAGAGTGGAAGATGTGCATGTTGCTCCAGAGACTTGGGTTCGATAGGACGACTGAACGCCACGAACGGCAGACCAAGGAGAAATTCATCGGTTCGATGCGGTCAATATCGATGCGGGTTTGATCTTCTCCGAGTTTTCTCTTCACCAATAGTAGAGCGAATTGGAAGATCCGGTATAGCATATCTGCACTTAAAGTCTGCGCGGGAGATGCTACCGGTGGGACTACCGTAGTCCTAGGGACGCGCCCTTTGAAAGGAGACGTAGTTTTGTGAGATTATTAATTATGAGCATGTAGGGTGCTGAGCTCACTTGAAGTTCTACAAATACGCTTTGATGCAACCATATTTGCAGCGAATCAGGTATTGTAAGATTCGGGTATAAGCTTCGCTGAGATATTATGTTAACTCCCTCGATCTACTTTGGGCTATTCAGATCTCACTTCGATCTCGTTTCTGTGCTTATCCTGGCGCTCGAAATCTCCGCCAACGTTTGGAATGCGATCGCTATTCTCTGTCAGAAGAATGCTATGCGAAGTTGACAGAGTCTCAAAGGGAGATTATAAGGATAAGTTTTCTGTCATGATGAATAGATGTATATGTTGTCATGGCAGAAAAGCAGAGCAAGCAAGGATTGCGACGCACATGGTATTCCTTCCGAGTCCTAGTGTCTCCGTCTGTTTCTGCCTCAATCGCAAAGAGGCAGCTTTGAAGCTCCAGAGAACGATAGTTTTGATAAATGGAGGCTGATACGAATTGGCGAAGAGCGCAAAGTGCTGAGCGATGGTGATGGTAGAAAGGAGAGCGACAGCAAGGCGTTGGCGCCGCGTGTCGCGCTCGCAGCAGCGCCAACTCCGGACCTTTTCTGGAATCATTTTCGGAATATATGCGCGGTCGATAATTCTCTCCCTTCCGACCTGCTAGTTATGTACCAATAACAGTTTACTCTACCGCATACTAATTCAACGCACGCTTGTGCGACGAGTCCAATGCTGAGGCAGTAGAGCTAAAATACAGAAAAACGAATACACGAAGCGTAGTACTAGTAATTTATTTGTGAATTCACTACGGACACTTCAGGTGGTCCGTCATACAAACGACACTGTAAAACCAGTTTTGGTGATCTAGGATAGTTCCTCCACTCGAGGAGTTCGAAGCATCAGCCCGAATTCCATCGATTTACCGAGCGGCACTCTCCGCGATTCGATCATGGTCTTCACTGTCTTGGGCGTCAAGCGAAAAGGTTGAAAGTCGTGAAATCTGATAAGAAGCTTGGAGAGTAAAGGGCAGATTCCTTGTGAGATCGTGTTTCCTTGACCATCGTCGCCGTTGCGGAACGTCAACTCTTCGAAAAAATCGTCGTCGACGGCCACTTCCTGCAAGCTGAGGGAGGTCAATGTGCTGAGCGGCCGCAGCAGTTCTCTGAGCGGAAGACTACTGCTGTCGGTCCAGAGAGGCGGACACGAACCCGAGAGCGATAATTCGGTGAGCGGCGGACGCGAACGAGCAATAAACTCCTTGCATGCGATCAGCAGCGCTGGATTCATGCCGTGTTCGTCAGGATCCTCGCGGTGGAGGGGGCGGTCAACCTTAAAAGAGCGGAGGGAAGGGGACGCAATCCATTTTAGAAGCTGCAAAGTCGTGGACCGATTTTCGTTGTCGATGATAAAAGACGTGAGGTGGAGTAAGAGGACTGGGTCTCTCGTCGAAGGCGCACGAGAAGTCGAGGACGAGTGAAGAGATGTGACACTCAGAGTTTCGATGTTTGGGCATGCCGAGAAGATGGTATGGATGTCGTCCAAATCTCCAGTAATGTTGGTGCTGATCATAAGGTGGCTCAACTTGGGGAAGTGTAGTCGTCGATCGGGGGCCTTCGGAAGAATCCATCGAATTCGGCCAAACATTTGAACTTTCTCCAGCTCGTTACTTGCAAAGTAGGACGTGAGATCCACCGATGCCAGGTGTGTCAGCTGAGGATTCTGACCGCTCATGACGTCGAGATAAACGGAGACAAAAGAAGGAGAGAATGGGATGGAAATCTGGTCTTCTTTTGATAGATCGTACATCGTGACTTCCAAATTCTTGATGCGAAAGTTTTGGGCGAAAGTTGTATCCAAAAGATGCTGCGAGTCCACCTCGTCTCTTGTTCCATCGAAGGAGAGGTCCAAAGCAACATCCAGAAGGGCGTTACGAGAGTAATCGAGCCACTTCGAGTGAATGTGGAGAAAAAGAGGGGGAATGAAGTCGCTTTCGTAGTGTAGGAGGTGGATGCGACTCCAAAGACTCGGATGGGATAAGACGACTGCGCGCCAAGAACTGCAGACCATGGAGAAATTCATTGGTTCGATGCGGTCGATGCTTAGAAGAGTTCCGTCTTCTCTGACGAGAGTTATCTTCGACAGCGAAAATTTGAAGATGTGGTACAATATATCCATGCTGATTGTCTGTGCAGAGGATAGCGGAGCTCTGGCTGTTACAGCATGTTCTTCAGAGAAAATGAGCGCAAAAAGAAAATTCAGCAATTTTGGACTCACCGGGTGATTGTGAAGAATGCGTTGTCGCTTGCATCTTAAGATGGGGCTAATTCTCCAATTTCCAAAGCTTTTCTTCTCCGAGAACTCGACGTAAGATACTTTCGATTTGATCTTCCTGTCTCTGAGCTCGTCCTAGATGCTCAAAGTACCTGTCAAAGCCGGGGGCCACGGAATATATTGCGTCGAAGCTAAAGGGTACGCGCAGAGCAATTGGAGAACGCGATATCTCTACTATCTCGTCTGCAAAAAAATTTCGTAAGTCAACAAAGCAGAGTCGAAAAGGTTGTTCTGGCGTACGTAAACGTCGTCAAATAGGTTTGCAAAATTTATTTTCCACAAAAGTTCGCAACTCGAAGAAACTCTTTCTTTCCTTCCCTAAGAGATGTCGACAGGATAAAAAAGAGCTGATCTAATGAAAAGGTTGCATTTCAACTCCGCGCTGAATGAAAACTTGAACTCGACGTACCAACCACCGATTATCAGATCTGAATCATTCCGGCCCAGTTCTGTATAAGACACAGATAATCCTCGTTCGAAGCCCTGATAGGTGTCGAGAGGATTGACGCGGAGGAGATTCGACGAGCGTGCAAGTGATGGTTGAAAGGAAAGAGAGCGATCGGGTGGCTCATTGGCAGAGGCTCTGACCTCCCGGTTATCCGGCACGCTCTCCCGGCCCGCCTCGCGAATCTTCACCCCAGACTGTCTCCTTGCAACAAAATATTCATGCGACGAGCTTTGGTTGCGTGAAAGAATAGGCGATGGCATCGTCCATCGAGATTCTGTTTTGACGTTCACATTGCTGAGGTTGAATGGAATCCCCGAGGTGAAATGGCATGAAAGTCGAAGATGACTTGGATGTCCAATCGAGTCGTCAGAGCAAGTTCGGTCGAGTTCAAGCGGGATATGTAGATGTTTTCTCGCATCCGATTTCGCAGAGGATCGATCTGAAATGCATTACAATCAATGTCAATGTCTTCACTCAAGCAACATTCGTCACGAACACGCACCTAGCATCATTCAAGCCTCACATGTCTCACACCCCAACCGCCGACAAATCCACCAATAAGGGTATTCTCCGTCGAGACACGCAACGCCGAAGAAAATGAACACGTTGGTATCGTTGGAGATCGGTTTGTTTCTCCCTGGAACCATGTGCGGTCGAGTTGGCGGTGTGGTGGAAGAAAGCACAGCGTGCTTGGTCATCGCGCCCTCATCTTGACCACGCCCCAAACAACCACCACCACCACCACTCTGCGCTGGATGGCGAAATATCAGTCCTACTTGCGAAAATTAACGCGTAGGCTGCAGAGCGTCTCGCCTGCACAATTTAAAAAAAATCTCTGTGCTACACGAAAGGAAAAATAACCTTTCGCGCACAGCAGAGGGCTACTAGTAGACGCTCGCAACAAACCGACGAAAAGAATATGAACTTTTCGCGAGAACTCGAAACTCTGTCAAAGCCGCACTTCAGGCATGACAAACAGGAGTTTCTAGCACTGCTGCTTTTGTGCGAGCTCGTTCAGCACTCGAGAATGAGTTGTTGATGTACAGTATTCTCGTCAGAAGTGGTAGAGAATCCTTCTCACCCAAACAACGTTACCCTCTATGTAACTTCGACATTCTTGCACTGGGGTTTTTCGCTGGCACCATTTCCGCTGCTTTCTGCTCTGTGACTGGTGCTGCAGCTTTTCCCCCTCCGTCCTTCCCTCTGTAAAATTTACTGAGGATTTGTGGATCACAGCATTACATAATCAACTGTACAGTTTTGCGTTATAGCCCGGGCCGGGTTTTGCGCGCGCGAACGTTCCGTCGTACGGTCGTAAAAGAGAAGGGCTCTCAAGCAAATGTGCTGCACAACGAGGCTCGTAGGATGATATTTGAACAATATTTTCGGAGCGAGTTTTGTGTGTAGTGCGTCGTGTTAGAAAGTAGATTGTGCTGTACTTTCTAGATGCGACTACCGGTGTATCCTGTTTAGGGTCCATGCCGGGAATATACTTCCTTCCTTCCTTCCTTCCATTCCGCTTTCCTTCAATCCTCGTGCTCGCCGGGGATGCTTTCCACCTTTGTCGAGAGGAATATTAATGCGCTCGAAGCAACCAAATGCCGAAAGCCAGAGGCCACGTTCACTGGCATGTTCAAGTTGACCGTCTGTTGACGCGTCGACCCATTTCCGTCAACATCGTCGTCGTCTGGAATGAAACAGCGCTGAACAGGTTGCCATTGGCCATTCGTAGAGGCTAGACGGATTGTCGTCGAGGTCTTGTCGGAGGTTGGAGTCAGAAGAAACGTCGTCGTCGTCGAGATTCGCGTTGATGGAGTCTTGGTGAAACCGGATGAGAGACGCGTTGCCATCGACACGTCGTTGTGTCGATCGTCGCATTCACCAGGACCTGTCGATGTACCTATACCGCGTGGTCGTCAAAGGTGCGAGCACGCAAGCTCATCATACTTTCTCTTCTCTATATCTGACTCGAACTTGAATTTTGCGACAGCGACTGGACCTCAACTCGTCTGTCGACCGGATCGCGCCCAAAGATATCACGAAACGACTCCGTTGATAGCCTACAACGCCTCTTACGCGGGGATTTCAAACTTTAGTGCGTACTTGGCTTTGTGTTACTTTAAAATTTTTCGAATAAACAACGCCTCCTTTGTGAAGTGTCTTGCTTTCTCTCAATCCTTACGATGCATTTCGACAAATGTACTGATCCCAACACCTTCAGAATCTCGATTTCGGGATACGTCCATTCAAATAATACAGTTCTCTACGGGTACTCTAATTGTCCCCTACAGAGTAAGGGTTGTTATAATTTATCTCGTTTTCATGACGCTTATTTGGTTGTGCTACACTGATTCAATGAAAGAGCTAAGAAGACCTCACTGGTCGATTTACCAGATGTTACAAAGTCGCTCCTTCGTCACATTTCAGAAGTTCTTTCCTAAAGCGATCGAGGGACGATCGCGTCACCGTTTCTAGGAGGATCCGATTCAAGCACTTCGATACCCGCTTGTTCGAACTGCTTCCTGTAACGATTCTCAATCACGCGATGTCCACACTGGTCTTTCGTTACGTGCTACCGGGAAGAGGCTCAAAACCTACTATCAATTCCAGTGCCCGCGCTGATTTGAATTCCGCGAGAAGGACAATAACGACTTCTTCAGACGTTTCTTCTGGTATTCTCGTTCAAGTTGAGTGATTTTGAGACGAATGTCGGAAAACAGCACAGTCGAGATCTTTTGCGAGGTGCGAATCTAAGTCTGTACGAGTTCTATGCAAACTGATTTCCATCGGTTATATTGCAAGATATTCCCCAATATGCAATCTACTATATGACTCGGACTGACTGGGCGAGGTCTTTTCTTACTTGACAGGCACCGCCGCACCGTCAACACAAATAGACGCAGTACCCGCTCATAATTGGAGATTCTCCTTCAGGAGCAATCTCTTACTGTTCGCCGATATCATCAACGTTGGTTCTTTGGCCTATAAGTATTGACAGACATACCTCTTGCTTTATGACTCTTTACTAACCATCGCCCTTCTATTATAAATTCATTGACAGCAGTGGAAGTCGAGATGTCCTACCTCCTGCAGGGGGCCGTGAATGTGAAGGCGAGTATTCATATAATGTCTATTTTGCCCTTCCGATCATCTTACGAACAGTTTGGCAGTACTCTTCCTGTGCGTGAATCGTACGAATGGTGTGCTAGCGATGCATACTTACAGTAGCGACCCGCCTTTGGGAACATTCACTCTAGTCGCAGGCGTTATATTGCTGGTTTGTCGTTATTCCTAATTTATTTATTTGACCCTTCAAGATCGACTTATTGTCGTCCATCCGTGTAGGCTTATGATGTTATCATCAACCTCTCGAGTGAAGTCGAATTGATATGGCATTGTCGCTGGTCCTTCGGAAAACTCTTATACGTCCTGGCCCGATATTCTGGATCTGTCGACGCTGCTGCCATTCTCTATTGTAAGCTGACATCAAAAATATTCACTGCATCTGTGAATCACGTCTAATTTTTCTCAGATGTTTTCGCCACCAATCTTACAGCTGAAGTAAGTAAAATGTTTGCGTCCAAGTATATCTTCTATGCTCAATTTCTTTCCCCAGTCCTGCCATATAGCATTTGGCTTTATCGAATGTGAGTCTGCTATAGATACATCGAAAGTAAATCTCTTACACAAGCAATCATTATCATTGTCAAGGGTGCTTTATCATTGGTGTCGCAATATGCCACTGTAAGATTCATAATCTTGATTCCCGACTTGAATCTATAACTCAATATAAACAGGCGTTCTCGTCGTTCGCACTTTCGTCATCTGGGAGCGGAACTTCTTTATTCTGGCGTATATATCCTTGATTCAAGCGGTACATTTCTCACAACACTGAGTATTCGAGATTGCTGTAT
Organism: Schizopora paradoxa; assembly: GCA_001020605.1. NCBI lineage: Eukaryota > Fungi > Basidiomycota > Agaricomycetes > Hymenochaetales > Schizoporaceae > Schizopora > Schizopora paradoxa. Next base: position 17,041 of record KQ086038.1, read on the forward strand.
TACCCCCATGCTTCTCTGTAGGCAGGAATCGCGGTAAAAGTCTACGTAATCGCTCAAGCAGGGAAACAAACAACCTGTTTGTCACGATTCATCTCTTCTGGCCAATAAGATATTCCATTGACATAGTGCTCCAGTTACACTGTCGCCAATACCGACCATCGCCGCATGCATCCCCTCCGCTGGAACAGGTGATGCCTTCATCACGTTTTGTGTCGATGTAGCTTTCGAATTCCGTGAGTAACATCATATCTTGACCCTCGGAAGGATTATGTTATTCATCTCCCCGTCCAGAAATATTCCTTTTGTCGCTCTATAAAGGCTTCTTTCGATGTTCGTCCTGATCTTACAATAGAGTTTTATACGGTGAAATCCATATCTATCTAGGGAGATCTGCGTCGACACCGTTGGTCCGCACACTTTATCAAGATGGTGAGAAATCTTCTTCCATAGCTTTTCACGTTATTCAAGAGCCTTCCCTAGGTTTCATATATTTTGCGGTCACATTATGTGCGAACATGTTTTATTTACCAGGCTACATACAGAATTTGTTCAATTTATCTTTCACAGGCATCTCTCTAGCAAACGCCGTTATTTATAAAAGAATGCACAGTGTGAGTACAGATCCGTGGATAGCTTGAAACTCTCAACTGAAATTGGCTTTCACTGTTTCAAGACACCTTACTCAGAGATTGCAATCGTGTATGTATTCTGAATTCGACGCGATTCATCGATACTGAACATCTCGATGGGGCATAACCGTTGACCAAACTTCCTGAAGGATACACCGGGTCTTCCATTCGATTTTAGCATCGAAAATAATACTAAACTTGCGAAAGGTCGCCCTCGAAAATCCGCTCTCCACATTGTCGACGCTCAACTTCCGAGATGGACAAGCGCAGAACGACGGGGAAGAGGGATAACGCATATTTCGATGCGGTCATAATTCTTTGTTGTAATCTGTCATTTGTCGAGTGGTTACCTTTTGTAAGGATCTCTCATGTAGTAGTATTTTCATAATCTCGTGGACAGAGCTACTGTGTATTTGACCAAACGCTGTTCAATGTTATGTATATAGCACACGGATTTGGCACATACAAATTATCACTGCGAAAGCATAGCCTCCAGATTCACAAACAATGCATTCAACTTCTCGTTTAATCTTTTAATGTCACTCGAGATGAGAGAATCACCCTGAAATTCGTCATTGGTTTTTCCGAGTCTTCGCAGAGCAGCTTGTATAAGACCACCTTGATTCTGTAGGCTTTCGAAGGCGTCGACAACGACAGTGCATTTTTCGATAGCATCGAGGTACATGTCGACGGCAGCAATCTTTGATTTTCTTGGGTTTTTGAGATTGTGGACGAGTACCAATTCCTGCGCTAGCATGCTTGACATTTTCGGTAATGCGGTTTGGGTTGAGAATGTATTGGTACCAGCCTGTTTATGAAGCATTAGCTAGCGAAATTGCATTGCGCTACGATGCGCTATAACGTAGCACATGTATATATGCAGTGACCCCAATATCGCTCGGTTCTTGCGGGGGACGTTTGAGCTCCGTGCAAACATAGATTTATTCGACATTGCGCCGAAAGAATGTACTTGTGAGATCCTCGATAGAAATCAATATATGCTTCAGCTTCAGAACCATACATTGCACATTCAAAATTCGATCACGATCAACGTGCAAGGGTACATGGAATCTGCTGTCGCCGAAAGAATATTGGTGAATATAGAAACATGTAAGGGACTAAGGTGGACGAAAGGCCGTATCAGACATGTAGCGCGTGCTTTAGACCGGAATATACCTATCATGCTAATTGAAGCGTTTTGAGTGGCACTCCATACCACCAAGTATATACCTTGTAGCCGGGAAGTTCCAGAACGACATCCTTCAAAGTATGAGGCGTATCCATCCGTGACCTGATCATGTCCTCAACCGCCCTCGGCAAGATACGAGACGGATATTCGTCGAGACATCCGTATCTTATGTAAATGCTGGAGAGCGACGGACAAATAGCGGATGAGAGATGATCTTCTTCATCGCCATGGAGTGTCATTTCCTCGAAGAAATCGGTGTGAACGACCACCCCTGCAAGCTTCAAGACCTCCAGAGTTTGAAGACGGCCCAAGATATCTCTGAGAAGAGATCCGTACGAATCATCGAGCCGGGCTGGATACAGGTCGTAGAAGAGACCCAGTACTACGATCGGTGGACGAGAACGGTCCACGAACTCGCGGAAGACTCCCAAGAGCTCCGAGATCAGATAATGCTCGCCGGTATCATACTCATAAAGTGAGCCGTCAACCTCGAGTTCGCGGAGTATTGGACAATTTATCCATCTTATAAGCTGTCGTGTTGCGGGGAAGTTTATGCTCACGATGGATAGATTCGCGAGGCGAGAAAGGAGGACGACACTATTGATTGATGGTATTGAACGATCGGAATATATTCGCACTTTCACTTCCTCGACGTTCGGGCATGCAGATAGCATGGCGTGTACACCATCCAAATTTCCCGCATTGTGAGTGGAAAATTTCAGCGTGGTTAGGCTTGGAAAATGTAAGGTTCCATCCGCGCGTTTTGGCAAGATCCATCCAATGTCGTCTTTAACGTCTAAGTTCCTCAAAGCATTGCTGGAAGAGCAATTCGTGAAGTCTAGCAAGGGGATGAGAGTGTTGTCGGCATTGCGGATGTGTATGTCGAGGTCGAGCGAGACAAGTGTTGGGGAAAGCGAAAGCCTAGGAATTGTTAAGTTCGAATGATGACCTCCCGCAGGATAAATCCTCATCCGTAAGTTTTTGAGGCGGAAGCACTGAGAGAAGGCCGCCTTTAGAGTGTTAACGGTGGCCGATTCCACCGTGAGAGACGTCGGATAGAACAACGTCGAGATATCCAGAGATGAATTCTGCGAAAATTCCAGGAACTTTGAGAAGAAGTGAGGGAATGTGGAACATGAAATGCAACGCGGTCCTAGGTCGATTTGACTCCAAAGACTCGGCTGTGAGGTTACGACAGCCCTCCAAGAGCGACAGACCATGGATAAGTTGATCGGCTGGATGCGATCAATCTTGATTGGAGAGTCGTCCGTGGATCCGATCCTTGACGGAAGCGTGTGGAGGAAGATTTGGTATAATAGATCATGACTCGTCGTTTGCATGAAGGATCGAGCTTCGCAAGCTTTGACTTCAGATAAAGATTGAATTAGTTAGAGAATTAGATAAAAGAAGGCTGTAGGAACGTCGAACTCACCTGAAGTCGTTGACTTCAAGTTGACGTTGTCGCCGACATCCATTTGAAATCAAGTTCTGGCGACAAACTTGTGCTGCAAAAGCTCTTGAACCCGCGTTTTCCTTTGTTGATATGAGAATTGCAAATATGAGAAAGATTATAGAAGCAAGTTGAGGTGTTGGTCAGTGTCGAAGGAGGTAATTCTGCCAAAACGATGGCTACTGACGTGGTTCCGTGGCCACGTGGACGTTGTCCACCAACAACGCGGCTTGTCGCGAACCATCATGTTCGTCGCGTCGACACGACATTCCCTACGCCGTTCCTACAATCCGTCCAACCATGAAGTTAGTAATTTGAGAGGATATAGTCTATCGAAACTCATGATATCTCTGTGGATAGTATTTCAAGCATGAGTTTCCAAGTTGAACGGAACCTCGCCAGGCTGAAATACACTCGAGTGCGAAGAAGACTCAACAACTCTTCAAAGTAAACGTCCTTGACATCCTCAAAACCTACCAAACTCTTGATGGGCGTCGTCCCTTTGGATGCGGTCGTCGATCGACTGGACAAAACTGTTGGTGTCTGGAGAGGAAGGGCGAGGAATTCTGAAGGTCTGGGAGATGTCGGATCATGTTGGTGCGTGCGCAAGATCTTTTTCACATATATCCTTTTCCTGATTCTTTCTCGAATTGCTATATGTTTAGGACATTCGCAAGGGGACATGACCTCGCTGAGGACAGCCGTCATACGCGGAGAAGTGCACTGTTGATTCGAAGCAAGCCGTCGCCGTCGAACTCGCTGATCTTCACGCCGCCTTTCATCTCATCCACCAAAGCTATCGGCCAAGACTAGCGTTCCATCGATGGAAATATCTTGACGTTCTCGATGCGACCGCAATTGATTGATCACGGCGATTTCGAGGAATGAACTCGACACCGTCGAGTTCAAATCCGACAGCGTCGATCGGTCGTTCTTGATTGAATTCTCTGGCGCTGTCATCGGTTGACCCGTCATCTGCAGAGGCTTCAAGGCTCTCAAGGATCAAGCTATCCTCTTGACACATTCAAATGGGAACGTACATCGTCAGGCAGTTGTGGTGAGTCTTTCTTTTTGTTTCTCCCAGATGGCGAATTTCGTCCACTTTGTTCATCGCGACATTTCTTCGGTCATAGCGCACCGTCCTCCCTGGCCCCTTGAAGAAATCTCGATTTCTACGGAGCGTCTTTGAAATCCAAGCCAATCAGCTTCGACAGAAGATCGAGACCCAGTAAGGGTAGGTAAACTGCACCACCCATTCGTTACCTTTCGCTCATTCCCTCAATTGAAGTTCAAAGCGTCACGATTTGCATTTTCTTCGCGTTTGCAAGTACCGGATTCGACTGTTTTTTCCTTCCCAGATTGCGACTCACGGCGGTGACGCGTCTCAGTTTTGACGACGCACCGATGATGCAATGCAAATTTCGAAAGAGTGTCGGATTCCTTTCCTTTGAACAATGTTCCTTGCAACCTCTCGCGGTCCTCGGTCAAAGTAAGCGAGCAGCTCGCGCCGGAGCGCTATAGACGCGCCAAACAACCCCTACCAAACTCAAGCTATGGTCTCGCTCCACCAGCTCTACCGCACCTTGCCATACCCTTGGGATGCCACACAGTCAATCAATAACAACGCAGGACTCAATCTGCCTCCTCACTCCCCCGCAATTCATCTTTCACCACGAGGATGTCCCGTTACGAGGAACGACCGGTACCCCAGTATTCCCGGACTCATCATCCCTTCCATCATAACATCGCCGCCCATTGTAGGCGTGCAGGCTGTCGTCACACACCTTCTGAGGAACGGCTTCGCAAGAGCTGACTCCGCGCCTGCCAACGAGGTGTCTGTCCCCGTCAGCCAGCTGTTCAACCGAGACTTCGGAGCTGGGTGGGATCGCGCGGCATGCAGTATTGAAGTCACCACGATTCTTGTCGACTCAACGTATGCGCAGCAGTACGGGGTGTATTTCGTCTCAGCGAACGTTTCCGTTCAGTTTCGCGGAAATTTTAGACGATACGTTCTTCTTGAAAAAATGGGTATTGGGGCGGCAGCCGCGGTGTATCGATTGTTGGGCCAATAGTAGGACTGGAAGGTGGAATGCTCGTGTTCCGACACAGGATACTGGGTGAGTAGACCTGCATTCTCAAGCGCTGCAGTATGTCTTACACGCCCACTATAAAAAATTCGGAGACGTACAGGGGAAATTATGGTAACGATAGAGAGCCAGGAAGGAAGACGTCCAAGTGCAGTCAAATCGACATGGTCTATTGCTTGTGAGTTTCTGATTTCAATCAGTTTGCAACTCTTCATCTAAGACGTGGTTCGTCGAATTAAAGTGCCTTTGAACTTCAGCCGTAATCTAAGGACGTCCCATTACTTCTCACTGACTCGCCTTCACTGGAAGTTTTAGATTTCAAAACCGGCAAATGGCGTCTACCCTCGAGGCGTCTTCGAATCCAAGTGCTCGCGTTCCTCTCCGTGGAAGGGCCTCAAGCCTTTCCAAATGCCTCCGCACGCGGCACGACCCCTCTGGGCGCGATCCTGCTTTCTGCGGGTCGCTCGTAGATCGTGTTCGAACGCTTCATCGAATTGACGCGGCCGCGATGACGTAGACGGTCCCTGAGCAATCTCAATATTCTCGCCTCACCTCACGGAATCAGTTGACGGCAAAACGTAGCGGCGAAGCGTTACTGCGTTTCGAACCTCCCTCGAATTTCGAAAGGTCGCGATGCGCGATGCGAAATTTTTGAACTCGAGGAAAATTAAAAGCAGGGAAAGCGTGATGGAGGTCGCGATGATGAAAATGACGAAGACATATTCAATATTGCACCCTACCTCGCGTTTGGGCACGATGTGAGACGGAGGTTTGGAAGCGGCAACGTTCTGGGGCACTTTGCATTGCATCGTTTGCGATGTTTGCTTCCGAATTGCTCCGACTATACCCAAAGGGATGTCCTCGAGGAGATTTCGACGCTGACGTTGTCCAATTACCTGGAGATGAGTTATCTGGGCGCGTTCGCCGGGACGAGAGTGATGACGAAGCTTGGTCGTACGACATCTCAGAAGGACGTGGCGATCAGGGTGGAAGGGAAGTTGAGGAAGGCGAGGTGCGACCCTGTCCATTGCGTCTTCGAGTTTTGAAGTATGGTACTGACATTATAAAGTTCGAGGGCTGTTGTTCGTCATTGCGCTGAGCGGGCGCGAGGTTTCACGCTTTGAAACTTGCGCGTGCTATCGAACGCGTAAAAATTCCGTGGGCTTGGTCGTGTGAGTAGGTTTGACTTCGTATTCTTGTCCTCATCTTGACATCGATGCTCTCTTTTTCATCTAGTCTTCACTGTATCATTGATTTGCTACGCGCCTACGTCTCCTCATTGGGCTTCAATTTCGATGCCGATAAGGTTGAGACGCGCAGCGGTGAGTGCCTATCTTTCGGAAATTTCTCGAAGAAGCAACCTCTTGCTAATCTCTATCGAACGTCAGTTTCCTCCGAATATTGTGATCAGTCCACGCTTCAAAAACTTGTGGTGACACCTGTTTTCTGAATCAAATTTCGATCACCTCCTGTTATTATGGTTTGGGGTTCGAAATCCCCTCGTGGGTTTTGGTAATTATGCTGTAACGCGTCCCTTCCTTTCGAATAGATAGCGTTAAGAATGAGCGTATCTCAGAACAGTGTTACGAGTTTATCGTTTGTTTTCGTGTATTTGATTTGACAATTGGCGAGGACAATTTGATGGAATCCGGCACGCTCGGCACGCGACTCCACTTACGACCGCTCTCCGTTCCGCCTTTATCTGACCCAGTCATCTCCCGCGTCGTCTTCGATCGCCCTCCACTTCGCCCCTCTCGTGCCATGGGCTACCGCACCGTCTGCTTCACCTTCATTCGACATGCAGAGGTGCGTTCTTTCCTTTCAACTTCCGTTTCAAAGACGATGGGTGATGGGTGGTGGCTCATTGCAATTCAATTGAATGAATACAGTCTGAAACGAACGCGAGCGGCAAATTCACGGACGACCCCGCCAACCCTCTCACAGACCACGGACGTCGCCAGGCGCGCTCGTTGGCAGCGAAGTGGGCTGCGTCGACCATCCGCACCGACGCGCTGTTCTGCTCGCCAATGACTCGTGCGCTCGACACCGCGACGATGCTCGTCAACGCTGCAAATGCTGCACAAGCGACCGGCAACGTTACGCGGGCTTCTACGGCGCAGGGAAGCCTTAGCCGTGGTGGTATTGGTGGTGTCACAGGGTCGAACACGAGCACGAGGCTCACAGTGGCTATAGACGGGAGGCTGCACGAGCGCACGTACGGCGCGCGCGTCTGCTCGAACACCCTCACCGACAACGAGGTCTACCGCGAGCTGCGCGGGACCTTCAACCGCGTCGCGCCCATCCGATCCTACAAGCCGCTCGGCGGCGGCGAGTCCTACTCCGACGTCGCACAGCGGGGACTCAAGTTCGTGCTCTCGGTGCTGCAGAACCCGAAGCTCACCCGCGATTGCACGAAGCTGTATGAGGGGAAGGGCGTGGAGGGGAGGTACGATTGGCGGAGCTGCGAGTTGGGGGAGGTGCCGGAGGGGATGCCGCATGTCGTCGTGGTGAGCCATAATATCTTCCTTACGCTCCTCTACGAGACATTGTGTCAATGGGGAGACGGCGATTGGGATTCGCCCGTTCACAACTGGAATACGGCGAGAGACTACCTACTTCCGAATTGTGGATGGTGCGTGCTCTTGTTTTTATGACCTTATCTCGCTCTAACTTAATCTTCGAAAAGGTCACGGCACGTTATATCATGGCGCCCACTCTGCGAACTGAAACCCGAAGAACAGCAGCAACTCAAAGGCAACGCTCGAATATTCGGGCCAATCCAAATCATCGACTTACAATTAGGAGGCGGTGATAAATCCCTTTTGACTTACTAACCACTTGGTTTTGCGCTCGCCATACCCATTTTTATGTAAATTCATATCCATAATACCCGGTAGTGTAGCTTGCATTACATATTATGTCCTAGGAATCATGCATGTTATTATCAATGCTATTGCATCTGCTTTGGAGGACTAAGATTGTCACTGAGATTAGTAAAGTCCCTCCACCCAATTAAAAGTCTACCAAAATGGAAGACCAAAGGTAAATACTTGCCAAATCAATACATTTGATGGTCAAAGGCAAGCAAGACTTTTAACTCATGCTTTTTCTTTCTAGTTTTGCATAGTTCAAGGGTTATTTTTGCTTCCAGTGTGTTTGGATGATAGGTAGATAAGAATTCAACCAAGCTGGTTCAGTGGTTCTTGTATTATTCTAACAAGGAAATTCAGTTATGATGCTGCACAGAATGTGCAATGTACAAAGTTTGTCTTCAATTTACTCAAGTCAAAGGTTGAGGAACAGCTGCATTGTCATTTACATCAATCAACTTTGCATTCTGTAATCAGTGATAGAAATATTTGATAATGTGGTCTGTGATCACTGATCACGCAGAAAATATTAATGTGTGTGTCAAATGGACTACAATACCCCATTGAAGAAAGGCACAGAAGGGTATACACTCTTACAATTAAATCTGCAAGACTTTTTTATCTACTCGTAAATTGAAAATAAATTCACTGTGTGTCCAAGTTTGCTCTATATTCTGCACATCTTTTCTCAATGACTCATGGGACTTTGCAATGTATGGACATTGTACAGAGATGCAATACATGAGACTTTTTTGCACAGCATTTTCACCTTTGACAATGAAGATTTGCACTGAGCATTCAACATTCCTTCATCTTTATACTTCATGCTAATACTTGAAATCTGTTCCTAGCACTATACTGCACTTGGTAGGCACTCCTTTGACACACTGAGTGTTAGTCAAAGGGCTGGCACTTGCACTTGGTAGGCAGGTAGGTATTTCTTTGGAGACAAGATATTTGGGAAAGATCAAACCAGATTATTTGATCAGTCAAGCTAGACTCCAAATTTTCTTTGGAGAATAATCATATGCAGGCATATAATTCCTCTGGAGGGGCACAACAGCAACAGCCTTATCAGCAACCACAACAGCCACAGCAGCCACAGCAACCACAGCAACCACGGCCACAGCAGCAGCATTATCAGCAACAACCACAGCGACCAAAACAGCAGCAACCACAGCAACAATATCAACCATCAGCACCACAGAGCTCAAATGCAGGAGCAGCAGGTACCTCTTCTGCAGTGTACAGTGCACCACAACAAAATTTGAATGCACACCAACAGCAGAGACAACCAGCTCAAGCTGCTCATACTCCTCAGGCTGCACCACAGATGACTGCAACAAATACTCCAGCTCAACCTAGAATGCAAGGGCAGACACCTCATCGGGCTCAGGCTCAAACATCAAGACAGAATGCACCCCAAGGGCACCAGCAAAGACAAGCAGGACAGAACATACCTCCACCACAGAATAATATGTTCACTCCTCCATCTCAGTCTAGAATGCAAGGGCAAACTTCTGCTCAAACTCAAGCTCCTACAGCAGGTAATCAAGCTCAAGCTGGCATGCAGGGGAAAGCATTTAATCAGGCTCAGAGGCCAATGCAGAATGCATCCCAATTGCAAGCAGCTCAAACTACACCACAGAATAATATGTTTGCAGGTCAATCTCAGGCTAGAATGCAAGGGCAGGCATTCACTCAGGGCCAAGCTAGTACTAGCACAAACCCCAATGTTATACCTCCATCCTTACAAACTGCAACTTATAACCCTCAATCTACAGCACAAAACCAAGGTACACCAGGTCAGCATGCTGGACAACAATTTCAACCAAATACCTCCCAACAGTATGGATATCCACCTCAAGCTCAAGCTCAAGCTCAACCTAGTACTAATCCAGGTGGTGTACCAGGAGCGCAGCAAATGCGGCAGAGAAATAGTCACAGACCAGCCACAAATTCTTCCAGAGTCCCAAATCAAAATGCTAACGGGAATTTTTACCAGCAGAATGACAGGCCAAATCAAATGGCAGCACAGCAAAATAACTATCAGAATGGAGGTGGAGTACCAATGCAGCAGGCTAGACCTCAGCATCTCAATGGTTCCGGAAACCAGATGCGGTCCAATATGCAGCCTCAACAACCAATGAATGCACACTTGAGACCTAATCAGACACAGGCAGTATACCAGAACCATCAGACACCCCAGACAAATGGGCCTGGAGGTCCTGTACAGCACACACAGAATTCCACAAATACTGTTGTTAAGAAGAATAAGCCACCATTCTGGAGCAGAGAGAATCCTGGTTCTAATCATAAGTATTATACTGATGAAGATATAGAATGGGCAGATAGAAAGCTTTTTATTGATTTCAAGGCAATGAAGAAGAGGAAATTCTGGATTACCAAGAGAAAAGCAGGTGTGTGGTCTTGAACTCAAGTATACCAATTAAGGTCTCAAAATTTTTCAGTCATATACCTAATCCTGATTATCATCTCTGCGCTTGTGATAATTATGACTGTATATCATAAACAGATATTGGATTGGATGCAACCTGGAATAACATGGCTGAATGAGTAAGTCAAAGTTCAATCAGAAATTATTTTATATGGCTCTCTCATTACGAATCCACAGTCAAAAATATGCAGGACCCTTGATTGTAATTGTAATACTGGTCATCATCTCTTTTCCTCCTGTGAGTTTCATATTTTTGTGGTGCTCAGTCACTCAATTTATTAATAATCCCAGCTCTTTGGTCAAGAGATTGTGGGTGTTGTAGCAGGGATGGTATGGGGACTTTGGGGAGGATTAGCAGTTATGGTGATAGGAACAACAATAGGAGAAATCTGCAACTATTTGTAAGAATATCATCACATCACTACCACCTGTTGCTGTTCTGAAATACTAACATACTTGTACAGTGTGTTTAGAAGGGCACTCTCAAAAACATCAACACATCAAGAGATGGAGTCAAATAACTATGGTTGTTTGGCTATAATCATCAAAGGAGGGAAATGGGTTCATCAGCTGTGGATTGCATTTCTTATTAGGCTTAGTATTATTCCTGGACATGGTAAGCTGTATTCTTACCTTAAATTATCTCAAAAGCTGATGCTTAGATTTTTCAGTGTCCACCACTATGTTTGCAGCCTGCAAGATGAATTTCTGGGTCTTTCTGACTGCAGTAATAATTACAACTCCCAAGTTACTTGTTCCAGTGTTTGCTGGAGAGCAACTTGAAAAATCCAATGAAAACAGAAGTGAGTATTTTCCTACCATTCTTTTCCATAGGACCTTGAGTCAATATATTCTTATGTGATTTAGATGCAACAGGAAAACAAGATGAATCTAAAAGCTCTGACTTGGCTGAAGATATCTCATTAATTGCTTTCATTGTCATGTCAGTTGTTGCCATGATCTTCTTGTTTGCAAAGATGCACAAGTGGAAGTATGACTTCCTGCATGAAAAGTATGAGAGGCTGAATAGTATGGGACAGCTCCCTCCACCCAGAATTGTAGCATTTGGAGCCCATCTTCCAGGTGTATATGGACATGCTGCTGCTTCCCAGCCCGTCACAGCTAGTAAAATGGGTTCTGGTAGTCAAGCAAATACAATGATGGGATCAGAACGGCAACAGTATTCTCAGCCTTTTGTACAACAAGCCCACCTAAATAACCCAGCATATCAGGGGAATCCTGCACAAAACTCAGTGCAGGCAAATCCTAGTAGAACCTTTGCTTCTCAAGCTGGACCTCAGGCATCCCCAACTCAGAATATAGCAACAAATTCTCAGAGAAGTAAACTGAGGAGTCTTAGACAGCATCATGTTGCAGGCCAGCAAACTTCTACAAATCCAAATTATCAAAATCCAAATCTAGGTTCAGCAAACCAGACACATAGTCAACCAATGAGACAAATAAGAACTGTACAGCAACCTCCTGCTAGTAATCTGCCTTTACCCAATTATCCTCAAGGACATGCTCCTCCTGTGCAAAGTCTTGGGCCTCAACCTAATATAGCTCAGAACATGGGATTTACTGGCCAAGGATACATTTCCCAGCCTGCTACAATTCCTTATGTTCCTGCAGCTCCACAACACCAATACTTTCCACAACCAAGTTCATTATTGAGGGGACCAAGTGTTAAATATGAAGCTATTCCAGGGACAAACCAAGTGAGGTATGTAGGGGATACCAGAGCAGGTACTTAGGATGAATAAACACATTTTACTCCCAAAAGTAGTGTTCCTGCCCAGGCATCAGAGCAGCATCCTGCAGTCTGAGATGGGTCTCTTGTATTATACATTTGTTGTCACTGATTTTCTGGTAAAATATACTAGTGGAAGCTGGAAATAACTTGAAATATGAGATTCATTTTAAAGAGGGACAACTTGAAGTCAATGGACAATTCTCCTTCACACACAAATACAAGCCTCAAATCATTTTGATTGTGGCTCATTGAAATAGGGAAAACAAGTTTAATACACAGGAACCAGTATAGGTAGCCAAATGGAGCCATTGAGAGATTTTGTGGATTATATTATAATTTTTTGCAGTCTATACTATTCATATTGTACATAATCTAAGACAAATACCATTGCATTCAATAAATCAGCTTCTGGGAATATTAATCTTCGACTGGACAAACAGATGTCTTTGGCACTTTGAATGCACTCCCTCCAGAACATAACTTGACATATACTAGGTCATGAATTGTTTTTACATGCCTAACAATTGTCCCCTTCATTTCTCCATATATCACTAAAAGTTGGCCTCCATTTTGAGGACTTGATATGGTGAAATTCTCTATGGGCATCTGGTGACATCTGGGTATTGCTCTGTTGTCTGTATATTCCACTTCGATTGTTGGCCGCATGCTTGGGTCCAAAGGGAACATTTTTGGTTCGGCGGCCTTCGTGATTTTTGCTGTTCTCTTCTGCAGAGAAATTGGTTTTACTGTGGGTGAGAATTTGACCAGGATCTTGTATTGTTTTCGGAGTATTGCAATTTTCGGGTCGAAGAGCCACATCATTGGGAGGTCAGGATCTGAAAGGCTTATTATAAGCACAATTGCTCCAATATGGTAAATTAGAGAACTTACTTGTATCATATGCCACGGACTCTTGCATCTTCTCGGTGTGTGCATTGAGATCGGACACTTGATCCGTGTCCCTCTGGATTTGGCCCGACGGAGATGGTGGTGGTAGCGATGGAGGTATTTCTAGCGCTGGCAACGCTACTAGCGCCGGCTCGGAAGGTGTGAGTTGTGACGGCCCGGAAACACCATATATCAGGCGGTTAATCAACAACTTCAATTGTTTCTGCTGTATTTCGTCTCTGAATCGCTCGGGTAGCTTTCCATCCTTTAGCGTCTCGAGGATCGGACTGGAATACCCATTTTAATTTTTTTATTCATCGAGAAGAACAGCTCATACCTCATGAGATTTTCTCGCTTGACGGAAAGCACAGATTTTCCATTTACGCAGATTTGCGCGCGACTACTGCCTATCGCAAGCACCCGTCCAATCTTCCCCCTTTTTTCTCCTTTCCACACGTACACTATCTTATCCGAGTACTTGTACGCAAGCTTATCTACAATATCGAGAACAGCTGGAATTCCTGGTACAGCTATAACAGAACCATTCGCCGTTGACAAATGAGAACGCATCACCATGTCGCATGGTGATGTTTCGACGAAGCACGAAGGCACAGAAAGCTATGTTCTCGATTTGAATCACGCTCTGATCAATAGATATTTCAAAACTTACATCGTCCAGAGTATGAGCTTCTCGAAATACGAGACTTCCATTCTGCAGGACCTTTTCAACGATACCTGTCCTCCCGGCGAAGGCCCCGAGTTTTACTGTGATCGATTGCCCTCTTCGGAATACAGCGCGAACAAGATGTACATGTTCTTCGTACTCGACTATCGACGGTTGATTTTCATAACCCGTTTCTAATGCCACCATCACCTTCCCCTCTTCGAGTGTGCGAGAGATGTATCCCCCCATTCCCCGCCTTCGTCCTCCAATAATTTCAACAGCATCTCCTACCTTTAAGAAACATTGGATACTGAGTTTGTGGATGTCGATATGTCCGACACGCCAGACATCCTCGTCGGTGTACGTCGTTGAATCGGTGTGCTCCCTAATTATTCGTTCCGTCGCGGCATCGAGGAAGTTCGAAATTTCTAACATCGTCGGAGTTGCTGGTTCGAGAGCGTTGATGCTGAGCGAAACGATACGGAATCCGCTCTCTTCGTAGAAATGACCTCTCATCTCAAAGCCGTTCTCGACAGTTTTCGCGATATCGGCTCCGGAATATCCTTCGATGGCGTCCTCATGTTGTATTCGCCTCGGGAGAGGGCGCCGCTTTTGCATTCGAAGGCGCTTGGTAGGCTTCTGTCTTGCGGCTGGCGCGAGTCGAGGTACGACTGCTACGTCTACAATCCCAAGGTCCTCGTCTACAGATCGAACTTGTCCGATATCGCCGTGGTAAAGCCCTCCAAGTACTTTGATCCAAGCGTGCGCTTCGATACCGAGAGGACGAGGAGGACTAAGTATCACTTTGAAGAGGGAGGGGTGGATGTTGGCGACACGCTGATGGAGGTTCAGCGATGTAAGAGAGACGTAGATGCATCCGTCGAATAGATTTTGTATCGTCTCCACGCTCTTCGCCTCAACGTACACCCAACCTGGGCTGTTTGGCACTTCGAACACAGAAAGGACGTCTGGCTTTCGATTTCCCAGCCAGATTGCTTGCCAACGTTCGGTGGCGAACCAGAACACGTCGCGTTGGCGTCCAATCTGATTTTTGAAGTGTCAGTGTTGCTAGATGGAATTCTTGAGAACACTGGTCACGTACCTTCGTTTTGATAGCGAAAATAGGCATTGTCGACAGAGCAGGAGGTATTCGAGGCGTCCTCGAACTCTCTAGGTATCGGTAGAGGGCGGCGTTCTTCTTAGCTTGACGATATTCCAGCGTGATTTCCGTTGTATAACTTTCTGGGTTACTGTTGTTGTCCATCCGTCGGAATAACATGGTCTGAGGCTCGAGTAGAAAATCTTCTACACCTTAATTCTTCTTCAGCTTTCGTTGTGAACCAAGGAAATTACACCCACCATCATACTTCTCAGCCTCGAGCTCGCTGTCCTCGTCCACAGAGACATTGTCCTCTTCCACATCGCCAACCTCGTCGTCGTCGTCGTCATCCTCCTCCATGTCTCTAGCGTGATCTCCAACGGAAGAGAATGGAACCATTTTCTGATATTGAAGTTTGTAAACGGCGTCCCTTCTTTTGCGTCGACTGCAAAAAGATAGCCTTTTCGTGTTGATGGTGGTGGATGGAGGTCAAACCGGAAAAATTGTCCAAAATCCGCGAATTGCCGTTTTGAGGAGGTCATTAGAGAATTTTGAAGCCATCGTCCTACCACCATGTCCTGTTGCCACTCCTCTCAAAATCGCGCGCTACGACATCAAGCTTTCATCTGAAATAAAATCCTCTCAATCTTTCCAACAAGACGCGATGGAGATGCGTATACGACAATGCGACGACAACATCTATTCTCGACAACTTCGACTTCTCCGGCGTCCGAGCCCGACGTTGCGCAGTTTGACGAGCAGATTTGGACGGGGTTTCTCAATGGAAGAAGATGATCAGGTCTATGGAACTCATCCAGATGCGTCTACATGCTCGAAAGTAATTTGGGAGATATTGACATCGTGCGATGGGGGTGCGCCGTGTGATGGTCTTCCAGGAGCGCGTGCACGATTTCGTCGCAGGTGATGCATCTTGGCGCAGAGACCAGGCCCGGGAGGTATAGAAGCCATTTACAAGTCTTTTAATGCCCAATGATCGTAAGATTTCAGTCATGGAGTATCCTGAGCACCCTCTCATCGTCTCTCATAGCACACCGCACGCATCCATGCCATTGCGAGAAGACGTCGAGACGATCAGCAACATCGTTGCTATTCCTCTTACGGAGAGGGCAAGCCCTTCAGAATATGAAGAGGAGAAGAAGCGTGCTATGGAGATTGAGGTCGTGTCGAATGAGTTGAAGACGGCGACGGGGGATTTGGATGTAACAGAGGACGCGCCTTCCTCGATCAAAGTGAACGTCGACATCGTTCGCGAGATCACGAGAACGCCGTCCCCCACACCATCGGAAGCCGAAGCTCTGCAAAGGAGAGGGATGATTCATTACAGATCGTTGTTGAAGTGGAGGTTTTGGGTACGAAAGAAATGGATCCGTGAGTGACGAATATTTTCATCGCATGAAGCTTTCTGACTCCCTATGGTCAGGATACTACCTCGTTCTCGCTGCCATCACCACCGTCGTCGTACTACTAGCTGTATTTCATACCCGAATCGCACTTGCTGTTCAACCCGTCGGTGACAAAATTCGTCGGTATGTGGTTTCCTCGTTGGCGTGAAGTAAGGAGTTAAACAATGTGCTCAGGCTTCCGGCTGGCTGGCTGATTCCTATCGCGTTGCTTTTTGTCCTTTCGTTCCCTCCGGTACGCTCGTCCTTTCTTCGATTGATGATGATTGACTCCATTTCTTAGTTATTTGGCCATGAAATTATCGCTGCAATCTGCGGGCTCGTCTGGGGCGTCTGGATCGGATTTGGGATAGTCGCTGCGGGCACGTACTTTGGGGAGGTTGGAAACTTTTAGTGAGTGTCCGTTTACTCTCTTGCCTTCGCGCGTTCTAATGTGCATCCTGTAGTGCGTTTCGACTCCTCTGCAGAGCGAGAGGTGAAAAGTGGGAACGGACGAAGATCAACTATGCGTGCTTGGCGAAGATTGTGCGTGAAGGAGGCTTGAAAGTCGCTACGATTGTTCGCTGGAGCGTCATCCCAGGGCACTGTGAGCGACACATGGGTTTCTTTATGCTGACGCTCGTCTGACGTCCGCCTTACAGTTTCCACTGCGGTATTCTCTACCTGTGGTATGAGTTTCTGGGTATTTTCCTTTAGCGCGATTGCTTCGCTTCCCAAACATTTCGTTCCGGTCTATGTTGGGTTCGCGCTTGGTATAAACACGAGCACGTCTTGACCGATATTTAAGGTATTCTCCGGGCAGATTCTGACGCGCCGTCAATCATCACAGAGAAAGAATCAGTAAAGCAGCACGTAATTACGTACTCTGTGCTTGCTGGTACCGTCATCGTGACGATCGGCGCATTCCTTTATATCGCGAAGAAAATGGAGGAAGTCAAGCAGGACGTCATCCATGCTCGAAGACGACGTCGGTAAGTGGGAAATTTGCTAACTTCCCCGCTATTCTTTTCCTGATGTTGTATTTCTACCCTCAGTAAAGAAATCAAGGTCGAGCAACTGAATCATACGGTCAACATGGAAGATCCCATCGTCGTAGAACTGCATCCCGTACGCAGTCGAACCTCGGGGATGACTGCAGTCGCGTAGTCGTGATCTACCTTGCAAGATTGAGGCGATGTACTGTAAGTTTTTAACACCCATTGGTCGAAGCTTCGCGAGTAGTCGTATCGGAGTTGTACCGAATGCTTTCTGTTGTTTCACAATGCCTATCGAGATTCTAACTTCTCCTGTGAACAGATGGTTCGCACATTCTCAAGCTTCAATCTCCTGGTGTGATGCGGCGACGAATCGTGACGCACCGGTTCAAACGAAACTTTGTATGATGAAATGATAGAAATCTCTCCAAGCAAGTTGCAGTATCCAAACTACCCAATGCTACAATTCAATGACGGACGCTCATCTGCATCCACCCCGGCTCCCCCCAAGACGCGACAATAACATGATGGAGCACTTTCGCGCCGTCAAAAAAAATGGATCTCCATCATCCCATCCCATCCCGCCTCCCCGTCCACCCATCCTGATTCGTTCGATCCAGTGTACGCGCACCGCCACGTTCCCTGCAGCACCCAGCGCGGTCGACGAAAATAGTGTCTGCGCAGCAGGATGCCCGAGGACCCTGCAGCCTCCCACCAGTGGGACGCGCTGCGAGGCTGTTGGTGCTGCCTGGTGCTGCCTCGGGCACGAGACTGCGCACCTAGCGATCTCAGCGTCTACCTCTACTTTTCCCGCCGAACGCTACCGAACGCGTCGGACGACCACTGCAATTTCGAACCATTCAAAATGCGAGACTTCCTCCCGAACAACGAAGTAATTCAACGGCCTCCACCTCTCCTCACCCTTGGACGTTTCCCCTGCTCTCGCACTCGTCCTTGCCACATAAACCATACCATCATTGGCTATTCCGAACATGTCTAACTACAGCGTTGACCGCCTATACGACCCGCCCGCGTACCCGCCTTCTACAGAAACCTTCGTACCTCCAAAGCCTCCGTCGAATGGCCCTCGTCGATCGAGGACACCTTCTCCTACGCGATCCGAGATCGACGCGTTGAATACAAAGGGGATATTCAGCATCAAGGCGTCCATGAACGGAAAGTCGAAAAAGGATAAAATAAGTGAGTCCGCACCGTCCTCCTCGCGCTGAATTCACCTAAGATATGTTTCCTTCCTAGTAATATACGCAATAATGGCAGTCCTTGCGATCATCACCATCCTCTTCGCGATATTCCACAAGCAAATTATCGACTGGTTGCAGCCCACAGCGGACAAGATTCATAAGTACGTGTCAACGCGTCCTTCTACCTCGTTCTTCCAACTGACGATCGTTACAGCATGAAGTTAGGATGGCTAATTCCAGTCGCAATCCTATTCGTCATGTCTTTTCCTCCGGTAAGTGTCCGTGCTCTTCATTCGCCTTCACGATGTTTATGAGAGGGCCAGCTCGTCGGACACGAAATAGTCATGATTCTGGTGGGCGTCGTATGGGGGCTTGGCCCAGGGTTCGCCATCGCTGCCGCTGGTACCCTCCTAGGAGAAATCGGAAACTTCTTGTGCGTTTCCTTCACCCCTTTGCTATTCAAGATATACGTGACTGATGCTGGCGCGCTATTCAGCCTTTTCAAGTATATGTGTCACGCTCGCGGCGAGAAATACGAGCGGACGAAGATCGACTATGCTTGCTTGGCTCGAATCGTCCGCGAAGGCGGCTTGAAGGTCGCCGTCATCGCGAGGTACAGCGTCATTCCTCCGCATTGTAAGTACAGTCAAGTCGAGGCTACTCGGTGACGACGAATTCCTAACGAGGCTTCATACAGTTACAACATCTGTCTTCGCGACCTGCGGCATGAAATTCTGGGTATTCCTCGTTTCGGCGATCTTATCTCTGCCAAGGCACTTCGCTACCGTCTATATTGGTGTCTCTATTGAGGATGAATCGAATGGTCAGTCTCGAGTCTACCTCACCTTCGCATTCGTTCGGCTGATGATCTGGATGATGAATAGGCTCAAGCTCGAAGAAAGAAAAGCTCATCAACTTCCTCGTACTCGGCGTGACGATCGTCGTCAGCATATTCGCTCTGCGCTACATCAACAACCTCTCCGACGGCGTGAAGCAGGAAGTCATCTACGAGCGGAGAAAAGCTCGGTGAGTATCCCGTACATTGTGATGTCGACCATGATAGTTCAAGAAGTGCTCATTGTCGGTTCTCAATCACAGACAAGCAAGAGACGGGCTTAGTGCTCCGCCTTACGACAGGCCTGATTCGCTCGAGGCTGGCCAGAACTACACCGTCAATGTACCACTTCGAACGCAAGCCCCTGCGGATAATTATCGCTATGGCCGCGGCGATGGTCGTGGTTATTAGATTTTATCATCATTTTCTTCCCCCCTTCTTCGCCTGCAGTCCCTTTTATCCAAGACACTTACTTTCGTAATGTAACTTCGCACTATACAGATTCATTCTCTTATTTGTATTCCAAATACCATTTTTCTTTCTCGTTTGACCTCTATTTCCCGCTCGAACCCTTTTCGTTCGTTAAAGTTCGATCTCATCGAACGCTTTACATGTATCAACTTGGTCAAGTGAAAACCCCTTTATCCCATCTAATCTCAGCTTGAACTCCCTGCGAACATTTTCCTTTTCTCCTCATATTCTTCGTCTTCAATTTCTCCCCGTGGTCTGATGGTTCTTCCTAAATCTAGAATCAAACACCCGCATGCTTCTTTACGTGGAAGACTGTGGTGAGTGAAAATGCAATCATCGATGTCGACTTCAATGCATTGACGCAAGAATTACACCGTCGCCAAGCTCATTTACAGCTCTTCTGGCGAATCTTGCAGTAGTAGGTGTCGAATCGCTTGAACACCGTGCCGAGGACTGACCAGCGTTTCCCTAGAATTCCTCTCGTATCTATCGGTCCATCCGGTTACGCCTATCAACCTGATAAACACGAGCCAATGAACTCAATGTGAGAAGCTGCAGAGTTCCTCCGCCGTACGACGAAGGTTCGTACAGTTCCTGGCGTTTTATAATACAAAAGCTCCGTGCGAGCAATACTGAGGAGCATTATTCTCATACGCAGATTCGAGATGTCTTCCATGCCGTCGTGCCCTCTGCGACTATTTGAAGATAAACTCATCACCGTTTCCCCGTCGCCCCCGGGCGGCCCGAAATGTGGTCAATTTCGCGTCAGCAAGGTAAGACTGCGATCTTCTGTGGATACCGCGTTGTGTTAATGGCTTGACAGGCTATCTACTCTTCTATCGAAGATGATACCAATTCGAGGGTTTGCTTGTATTGTTCAGGTATGTTTATCCTAGGAATACATGGGTGCATCATTGAGATTTATGTCCTTCGTTTGAGCAGAATGAGGCACAGCAGTGTATACGAAAGCCGTCCGACCTTCCTCCTTTCTTGAGGAACTCGATAGATATCGAGTGAAGCCGCCTCACTTACAAACTCTCTGGTGAGCTGGCAAGCGAGAACAATGTCCTCTCCGATTTCTCATCTCTGACCTCCATTTCTTCCGCTTTCCGTTCGAAAATAGATCCTATGCTTCCCTTTCGCATCGCCTCCAATCGACTCGTAGGCCCGGATCGACATGCTGAACGCAGTGCAGCTCAAATTAGAACAGAGTCTGCGCAGTTTCATGCCCGACGTGTCAAACAAGTAACCGGTCGTCGCGTGCCTTTCAACTATTCTTGAAACCGATTTCAACCACTTCAGTGATAAGTGGAATATTGATGAGGTAAAATTTTCTCGGTCGTCATTCGTAGAGCACTATTGAGCGGTACTGACGAGCTTCAATTCCAGACATTGCACTTGGAACAACCATCATTATGACCGCTATCGCCCCCTTCACTTCACTTTCACTTCTTCACTCTTCCTTTCCTTCCCATTCCTTTCCCGGCGTATCTAGACCGAACGAAGACGTATGGACTAAACTGGTCTTTCGACGGACTTCAAATACGATGCTGTCTAGCAGCGGCATTCGTGGCGATTCGCCGTTGAGGACAAGATAGACCAACCCATGGAACCGCCGTCGTACTTTGAGTCCGACTCCTCGCTCAACATCGAGAGGACCGTCTCGGATGTTCCACCTCGTATAGTGCGGACTCCATCTCCTTCTCCTTCAGAGGTCATTGCGCTGAAGGAGAAAGGCATATTCAATGTCAGGGCGACGATTAGGAGGAGCTCGAAGAGGCAGAAGATCTGTAAGTATTGTAAGTTATATCGTTCCCGTTTCTCTGTATTTACCGGGACAATTGCGACCGTACCTCTTCAGGCATCTATTTGACTATCGTCATACTATTGCTCGTTGCGATAGTTCTCGCCTTGCTTCATGACTTGATTGTCGCGTGGCTCCTACCTGCTGCGATCGTGCTACGCAGGTAAGCAAACCTGCGTTCAGTTCCGCCCCCCTCCTCTTATTGACATCCGATAGCTGGAAAGGCGGGTGGCTCATTCCAGTTGGGATTCTGAGCGTGATGTCTTTCCCCCCGGTGCGTTTAAGCTTCTTCTGTCAATATCAAAAGACGTAATTCTAAGGACATTCCTTTACAGTTCGTCGGTCAAGAGCTCATCATGATTGTCTCGGGAATTGTCTGGGGCCTCTGGGTCGGCTTTGCTATCGCCGCTGGAGGAACGTTGCTTGGCGAAATCGCAAACTTCTTGTACGTCCTCTCCTCGTCCTCTTCAGAGAATCCGCTAAGTACAATCCACAGTGTGTTTAATAATCTCTGCCGCGAGCGAGGTGGAAGATATGAGCGCACGAGGATCGACTATGGCTGCCTTGCTCGAGTTGTCCGAGAAGGGGGCTTGAAAGTCGCCGTCATCGCGCGATACAGCTTCATTCCTCCGCATTGTAAGTCAAAAGCTTCCCTGATAGCGTTCCTTGACCGATTATCCTGGCTTAGTTACGACCGTGGTTTTCGCAACCTGCGGTTTGAAATTTTGGATCTTCCTACTATCCGCGTTCCTGTCGTTACCTAGGCACTTCATTACCGTGTATATTGGCGTCACTCTCGATGACGAAGCGAAGCGTGAGTCTCTATGCCTATGAATCTAGGAGCTCACCCAGTTCAATTCCTTCGTTTAACAGACAAATCGAAGACGACGAAGGAGAAGATCATCACATACGTGGTGCTCATCGTCACGGTTGTGGTCAGCGTTGTCGCACTGCGCTACATCAACAAACTATCGGATAAAATCAAAGGAGATGTAATATATCAACGACGGAAACATCGGTGAGTTGATAGACAAGCGCAGCGATCATGGAATGAATAGATAATGAATTTTAATTCAGGCAGGCAAAAGGAGATCTCGTATTCGATTCATATAGCGGAAACGACTCCACAGCAGTCGCGGCGGAAGAAATAATCACGACGATCCATCTAACTCCTCGTCGCCCCAGTGAAAGCTACTGTCGTGGTCGCGAGGACGCTAGCCGGGTCTAATGGTTTAATTGGCAAGCAGCGCAAATTTCTGTACAACAAACCGAATGATGTCCTTGGAATGAGATGAATGGTTCTTTGAGATGGAAATTCCCCCGATGGACAGAATTATATTATTCCCCTTGCTTCTTATTTGGTTTTGGCGATTAAGATTGAGAAGTCGACACAAACCGCGGAGCGATTCAAAGTGCGTGTTCCTGACAAATAACATTCTCGTACGCTGATTCGCCTAGATCAATGTTCCGTTCTTAGAGTCCGTTGAAGTGAGGCTTGGCGCCCCTTCCCTTCTTATTGAAATATTGAATTCTCAGAAGATTCGCTCTCATTCAGCAATGTGAGACTGCGATCTCCCGTTGAAGGACGGACAAGGAGGGTCGCTCGCACTTTGAGGAGCAAATTTCACACATTTTTCAAACAGATGATGCCAATCGCAGCTGCCGCGCAGTTTGCGCAGGTACGCTTCTTCGAATAAAGCCCGATAATTCGTTGGAACTAATATTTCGTCGTTGCGTCCAGACTTCGAGCATTTCATCCTAACATTAGTTAGGAAGATACATTGGAATCCTTATAACCGTCTCTGACCTCACATCGTCCTCCCGTGTGCCATTGTTCGTTTGGACATGTGAGTGTACCGTGGAATCGTTTTTTTCTTCTTATTTATCCATTTCCCCGTCTTTTACCCGTAGGTACAGCGTGTGATTCATTGTCGCATCGCCTCAATTCACGGATCGACGCGGTACCCTACGAGCAGTGCAAACGCACAACCAAAATTAGTCGCAACACCACTCGCGCAGCTCGGCTCGAGAGGCCTGAGAGTTGCCATCCTTGAAGTCGAATCTCGTTTTCATACTCTGGATATCTGTCAAAGGTCCTGTAAGTGTCATTATCGCCTTCTATCTGTGCTCTATCTTACGGACATAGCAGGGGGGAGAGGGGGGAGAGGGAGAAAGGGGGGAATTGAATTTCTTGAAGTCTGGACTTCACGCTTCGAAGATGCAACGAGGAGAAGCAGGCCCCTCGATCGCATCTTCGAACTCACCTCTCTTCCGCCACACCTATCCGAAAATCGTCCCCGGATTACCGGAATCACCTGGAATTCGTGAAGCTGCGCTCTGGTTGGTGGTTTAAAACACGGTGTGCGGTGGAACTTCTGGAAAACAGAACCACAGAGCCTGAGGTTCTCCGCAACGTAAAGGAAGTCATCACGAATGGAGTCGCTGACGAACTTCAAGACCGACGAGTCGTCTCTCGAAGTCTCGGGGGCACCCTCGATCATGATTTCCCCTCCTCGCATAATGCGAACTCCCTCCCCTACCCCTTCTGAAGTCGTCGCTCTGAATCAGAAAGGCTTAATCAACGTACGGACGACTTTCGCGAGGAGCTCCAGAGGCAAGAAGATATGTGGGTACTCACATCGACTTGCGTCATCTTCGCGCAGATTTTCACAATATTAATACATAAATCTAGGTATCCTCCTGACTATAAGCATCTTTCTTACCATCGCAATCGTCCTCGCCGTACTCCATGATAAAATTGTCAATTGGATTCAACCGACGGCGAATACTATACACGGGTAAGTTCATGCTTTCTTCTCTTATTCTGCCAGTCGTCGAATGATACTGTACTCTCTGTAGGTGGAAAGCTGGTTGGCTTATCCCCGTTGGAATTCTATGCGTGATGTCGTTTCCTCCGGTCAGCCCTCTTTTCCTTACCGACAAATATATAAATTTCTCAAACCTTTTTCTTCCAGTTCATCGGCCATGAGATCATCGTAATTGTTGTGGGTATCGTCTGGGGTCTCTGGATTGGCTTTGCCATCACCGCGGCCGGGACGCTTACAGGCGAAATTGCAAACTATTTGTACGTCTTTAGTAGTTCTTTTCCATGGATGGCACGATACTGACATCAAACCCTTCAGTGTCTTCAACACCTTTTGCCGCGCACGAGGTGGACGATACGAAAGGACTGGTATCAACTATGCGTGCCTAGCTCGACTCGTTCGAGATGGAGGATTAAAGGTCGCAGTCATCGCGCGATATAGCTTCATACCTCAGCATTGTGAGTTGTCTGTCAGTGCTTCCGCTACATTTTCGTCGCTGACTTTTGGGTTAGTCACGACGGTAGTATTCGCAACCTGCGGTCTGAAGTTCTGGATCTTCCTCCTCTCTGCAATCATATCGTTACCGAGGCATTTCGTCACTGTTGTTATTGGCGTGACTTTGGGCGACGAAGCGAAACGTCAGTACCACAATTTCACCAATTTTTTTGTTTTGTTTCGACGCTCACCAACTTCATATCTTTGTTTCAAAGATGGCTCGAACAGAACGAAGGAGAAGATCATCACGTACGTCGTACTCGCGGTAACGATCGTTGTCAGTATCCTCGCGTTGCGTTATATCAACAAACTAGCCGACGGAGTCAGGGCCGATGTGATCTACCAGCGCAGGAAACATCGGTGAGCCCTGCACATTCTCCCCGACGCCGACGCGCTGCGGAGCCGCGCGTATGCGCAGCAGCGGGCCAACTGAATACAAACTCTACTTTAGGCAGGCCAAACTTGAAGAAATCGTGCTCGAGTCGTATGGCGGTACCAATGATACAGCCCCAGAGGGATCGATTACGGCTATCCGCCTCGCGAGCCTCACTCCTCGTACCACTGCCAGTGAATCTGCCAGTGACATAGGCCAAAGTTACTTTAAAGGATCTGGAGACGGAAGTAGAGTTTGAGGCGATGGTTTTCTTGGACTATGTTTCGCAAAGGACTTACTCCTGTAGAACGCGGCGATAATTAATTTCCTTGAGAAATTGGACTCTTTCCAAACGTTTCGATTTTGAGAGTGGAGATTCTTTTCGTTATGCGGTGTCCAGGAATGCTTCTGACTTCCTGAGCGCTTTTCTAACCTTTTGTCTCTAGAATCGAACAGCTAGGGCTCAAGATCCTGTGAGTTCTTCGTTCAATAGATGTTTCTCATGCCTTCTGACTGGCTGTCGTGCAGCTCCATAATGGAAAGAAATAACAAAAGTGCGTTGCGAGGAGAATTTTGCGACGTCGGATGTCTTCTGGCAGTTGAGCACCGCTCGTTGTGAGGATCGGCGAGCAACGAGCCAATTGCTACCGTCCCATCCGCTGCATTGTCCGCTGCGATCACACATGAGCGGTGGTATAAAAATACTTCAACTATTCCACGATGACGCACGCACTGTTCTCGCTTACAGCCCTGAAACCTCGCCGGCGCTCGATTGGATCTTGATGCTTTTCAAACTCTCTCGAATTCAACGGGATCCGACTGGCAGCGAGGCGACTAATCTCCAGCCTACATAAAGGGAGGCATGTGTCGAGAACATATTCGCTATCACCTCCCCCCCTTCTTTCCGCCCCGTCCCTCACGCCTTCACGACATCTACGACCTACTGACGAGATGTCCGGACCGTTTGCAGACCAGTATCGCGCTGGAGGTCAACAAGGCGTCTACAACTCGGAATACCATGCTCTGGAGCATCGTAGTTCCGAATCGATCCATGGTTTGGAACCCAGTCCGTATTCCAGCCGCCCCGCGAGCACGAACAAAGAAATTCAGAGGTCTATCAACCGCACGCCGTCGCCGACACCTTCGGAGGTCGAGGCTATGGATCCTAATGGAGGCCCGAGCATGAAGGAGAAGTTCATGAGGCTTCCTATGTCAAAGAGGATCAGTGCGTAAATTCAGATGCTCTCAATGCTCTATCGGACTACTGACATTCCGTTGGAAGTTTACGGCGTGGTCGGCGTAGCCCTCTTAGTAATTACGATCTTGATTTCGGTTTACAACGATAAAATCGTTATGTGGCTGGAGCCTACTGCTAACAAGATTAAAGAGTGCGTGTTTTGCCCCCTTTCTCACTTCCTCGTTGACTTATTGGTCTCTTGCACCGTCCAGTCTTCCAGCAGGATTCGTCATTCCGATCGCCATCCTATTCGTGTTGTCCTTTCCCCCGGTGCGTTCTGTTGCTACTCTATCATCTGTGCAAATTCTGACGATTACATTCTGAAGCTATTCGGCCAGGAGCTTATCCTTGCTGTAGTGGGCCTCGCGTGGGGCTTCTGGGCGGGTATCGGGATCGCGGCCGCCGGCACGTTCCTCGGTGAAGTCGGTAATTTCTTGTGAGTAAAAATGATGATCAGTAGGAGTCTATCGAAAATGGCTGAGCAAAACAACGTCTTCTCAACAGCGCGTTCAAGTATCTCTGTCGCTCTCGCAGCAAGAAATTGGAGAAGGGGATCGACTATGCTTGTCTGGCTGAAGTCGTTCGAACAGGCGGGGTGATCGTCCCCATCGTGGCGCGGTACAGTCTCTTGCCCCCTCATTGTGAGTACTACCAGGCACGCTCTTCTTCACGATCTTAGTAAACTAAATATGCCTCCGACCTTCAAAGATACTACTGCCGTCTTCGCCACGATCGGGATGCCCTTCTGGGTCTTCGCGATCTCCGCCATCGTCTCTCTTCCACGCCAGTTCGTGAACGTCTTTATCGGTGTCGTCCTTGGTGATAAAGCAAACGGTGAGCGAAGACTCCAAATCTTCTTTACTACTTTCGCGTCTAAACGGTTTCGTCCTCTTCAAAGGAACCGAAACCAAAACGGACAAAATTGCGTCGACTGTCGTGTTGATCGTGACAGTTGTCGTCACCTACGCCGCATTCCGCTACCTGAAACACCTCACCTCGAGCGTCAAGCCGCAGGTCATATATGCGCGTCGCAAGGCTCGGTACGTCCTACGTCCTCCTCATCTCCCCTTTATTGCTATTTCAGTACGCTAACTATACGCTTGATATATATTCGCCATCCAGCCAAAACAAATTCTCTCTCACTCTGAACGACGACCGCGACGGCTCTTCACAAACGTTGATGGGATCGGAGTCGAACGTCAACCTCGTGGCGAAACCGCAGGCAGGCACCGGCGCGTCGTACCCGCCGTCCTCGTCATTCGAATCGTATCATCAGCCGCAGCCCTCGTACGACGGCAGCTCAACCTACTTACCAGCGTACCAGGATAACAACTACAACTCCAGGGCTTGATTGATTCTCGTCGTCGCTTGTTGCTGTTGTTGCTTTTTTACTCTGACGACTCGCCTTTACATTCACGTTCCATATATTTCTGCATTTGCTTCGGACCGTCATTTGCATTGTCTCTTCCGTCTACCAGGCGAGCTCCCGCCAGACGCAATGTTGTTACATTAATTGTGCCATTTTCATATTGATTGGGTTTTGCTATGCTTTCTATGCGTTGGGCGTTGGATTTATATCATGCTGATCCGTACGTGAAGGATGCGTAAGTTTCGATGCCGTCAAAGTTGTCGCTAACTATTCCAAGGTTCACCGTACAGGATCATTTTGGTACGTTCTCCAACATCGAATGATATACTAAATATTTGCACTGACTTCACTCAGGCAAATAATCTTTCAGTGTCTTCCAGTGTCTCTCTTTAAACTCCGATGGCGCAAGTTAGCTTTGGCGGGTACCAGACTCCATGCTCTGGTAGAGTTAGAATAAGGTGAACGTGCCATTCATTGAATCTCAAACTGATTTCTTACGGATTCGAAATGAAAATCCGCTATGGTTTTACAGTCCAAACGACCCACAGATCCTACGAATGGGAGCTCCTCTTCCAATCACCTATTATGCCGCGCAAGATCAAGATCAGACTCTTAGGAGAGGCGGCCTCCGTCAGCCCGTTCCTGCCCCGCTCGTTTCATCCATCATCGCCCTGACTGTCGCCGCTACTAATCGTATACCACGCGAATTCGCTCACCTTATCGAATACAGACAATCATTCCAGGAGTTGCTGCTGGGGATACTACAGAGCACGGACGCCTACCGAGGCGTCCGTGCGATGATGCAGCGCTTACATCAAGCGCTTATAGCATATATTGAGCTCGAGGCTACAAGTTCGGCGCCAACGCATATACGGTATCGTTTGAAGCACCCGCAGTGTAACTCGTATTGGACCTTCCCTATCGTTAAGCTTTACGTACAGTGAGTAATAAATACATTATTGGTAATCGTGAAACCCTGCGAATTCTAACTACCCAAAACCCACTTCTTTTTTTCTCTCAGTGAACTCCTCCGAACAGAACAACCTGGCGTGTATGACGTGCGTCTCCTCGTCACTTTCGAGGATCCGTCTTTTACTAGGGAGGCACAACTGTGGATAGGCTTGGAGAACCCTGCGGCGAAGTCGGGAACCGCAATGTTGAGCTTTGGTGGCATGGACGATATCTGGGAACCTCGTCCACGGCAACAACGCTGCGTACTGCAATAAATATCATGATGGCAGAGACGAAATAATCTCCATGTACTAGAGAGGGTAATCATTGGTGACAGCTCGCAGAGACGTCACATACCACGGCGGCGCTTCAAGGCATTGAAACTTGAACATACCGGCAGATTCCCCAATCCATTCTGTACTACCATTCCGTACCCCCCTAGGTTCCGCAATACTTCAGCATTCCGGGCGAACATTGCATTATCTCCTTTCTTTCGGTCACACGCATATACATGCGCTTGTATGTACGTATTCTGACGCAATATTACTGTATCACTACTTTGACCTTTGCACTTCGTCGGGAATCGGGCCTATGGTTCCCCATGGCACCTATGCGATCGCGTTACGTTTTCATGACGCATCCTCTGTTGACTGTTGTGGTCACGGTGGTCGGCAAGTACTAAGTGAAGTGTGTCAATGCTCTCTGTGGCTGGCTCACCTGCGACCCTTCTTCTTTTCAGATCGGTAGGCTACTGCCCTCCAGTCCAGTCTGCCGATCGATCGAGACTTGAATGTCACGACCACCCTATAGGGTAAGAACACGAAGGTGAGTGGTCCCCGCGTCCTTTCTCAAACAGATATCTAACAACAATACATACGTCAATTTCAGTGATTTTCTTCTTCCGACGGCGGGCGGGAATCCGGACTACGGCGCAGTATCTCAATCTCACCCTCCAGGCCGTAGAGGAGGCCTCCGCCAACCCCGCCCCGCCCCGCTGATCTCATCCTTCATCGACGAAGCCGTCTCCGCCGTCTCCTCCTCTTCCACTAATAGCATCCCGCCTCACCTCATCGAATACAGAAATGAATTCCGCGAGCACCTCGAGTGCCTCTTCGACTACCTCAGTCTCCACACCAAGAGTCGAGAAGCGGCGGAGAAGACCGTGCGCTCATTAGTGCAGCAATTGCACGCGAAGCTAGCGGGTTACTTGGTTGTGGAGGAGGAGGAGGGCGTCCGGCGGTATCGTCTGAAACACCAACAGCAACCCGATACGTATCAGTCCTATCCGATCGTGAAGCTCTCGTTGCTGTGAGTCCTCCCGGTTGAGACGAAATTAAATAATCACCAACTCGTTGATCATTTTTCCTCATCCAGTGAACTCTTCCAGACGGAGACCGATTGCATATACGACGCACGCCTAATGATTTTCTTCGAAGACCCAACGCTAACGAGGGAAGCGTACCTGTGCATTTCTCTGCGAAACCCTACAAATGCGACTGTTGGGGGGTTGAATGTTACTTCCCTGGGTGACTTCTGGGATCCCGGCATTGCACGGCAACAACAACGAAACCAACAACGCTGTTTGCTGCAGTAAATCTGTCGGAAGAGAAAAAAAGAAGTTGAAACCGCAGACTCGCAGAACAATTCACGAGGGACATTGTAAATTGACCTCCAAGCATTGTACTAAGGACTTGAAAAAGCTCGAGACCTCTTTGCTAAATGTAACTAGCGTTAGATTGTACGTTGATACTACGAAATAAGAAACGGTGATATAAGATAGGAAACTATTACATCAGAATCTACTAGAGCACACTAAAATTTGTTCAAGATCGAGACTTCGAAAGCAAGAAAGACCTGTCGCATATACGCAGGTGCACCGTGACATGGGTGTCTACGCAATATTACTGTATCATTGCTCTCTTTGCGTCGTGCTTCAATCACGATTTTCCTTGTCATGTGTGTGATCGCATTGCAATTTTACATGACGATCTGCGTGGTCTCGTAAGTAAGAAGAATCCATTGCCGCCTCCGGCGCAGACCACCCTCAGGCCCTCACGATCACAGTGCACAATCATTCCTGTGAGTCGATTCAGCGCTAACGGTTATCAAGGATCCTCCGATACAGCTTGACTTTCCTGCGACATTCGACGTGTAATTCTCTTCGTTTCAAACTTGAACTTCAATGTCACAAGGGAATTATGGGCCATTCCAAGTGCACAATCCCAATAGAGTGAGATTGAAGTGAGTACTTCCGGTATTTAGAGATGAATTTACTACTCACCGAAAGAATAACAAATCACCCTTCAAACGTCATGTACACCGTGATCCACTGTAAATAGTATAGACAATTTATTGCAATGCTAGATGCACTCAAGTTCAATGCGTAAGGCATTGATAGATATTTTGATTGATTGAAATAAGCACGAAAGATTGGGGCTCGACAGGTCGAATTTTGAAGCAGCAGAACTTAGGCCACGACTCCAACGTGCGCGAGCGTCGGCATCATCAACGCATCTTATATTTTCAAAGGAAGCCCGGTCAGCATCGTTATGACATTAAGATTATTAAGATACTCACCTTTGCTGCGAAGAAGCGAAATCAAATGCGACGATCGTACCGGTACTAGATCTTGGGCAGCGATGGGTGCGAATGGTAGCGAGAACGGCGGCTCGTTCGGTCTTCCTGGACGAAAATGGCCAGTGTCTGCATAAAAAGAGAGAAGAGATAGCACATACCGAAATCTCATTGCCAACTTCGAAACGGCATGTGAGCAGTTATATGCGCCATACAACGGAGCTTCCGAGCGAAACGGAAAGTTAAGAGTGAGAACATTGTTAATGTGAGTCGATGAAAACCCAAGAACGGTTGAAACTCACCGCGGTAGACGATGACGATGTGACCACTTGTTGCGTTTCGCCGTTTCGCCCCATTGCCATGTATAACTCCCAGCTCGTAGTTTCGAGCATATTTGGGGCATCGCACATGCCTGAATGAATTCTAGAACCATCAGCAAAAGATTCATGGTGTGGGCTCGCATAACGATACGTACCACTGCTCCGAGTCACCGAAACCTAACCCGCCCATCATCCTCGCAGTGCCGACTATATGCGCGCTAAAACTGCTTTAAATATCGACAACGTACCTCAAAAGCAACTTTAGAGTGATTTTATAACTGAAGAGGGAGAAGTTTTGGACTTACAGCTACGTGCCACTCGTGTCAACGGCGTCGACAGGCGTTGCCACACAACCCCTCAAACAGTGAGACTTTTCGGCCATCAATTGATGTATTTCATGGCACAGCTGCGAGGAGGCGGTTGAGATGGGAATGTTGGCGGTTGTGCTCGGTATACCCGTCGGTGTTGTTGCGAGATGGTGGTGGTAGGTTGCAAAGAGCACGGCGCGACTTTTGAGATGGACTTGTGCAAATCTTGACGCGACTCATTAGGGCCGGTCATGTATTATGTAATACATGTACACGCCTTCGTTCACTTCTTCAAGTTCTTGCCTCCTGCGTCCATGTCGAAAGCCGTCAACAGAAGGACTGTCACGGTGGTGAATGAAAACGGCACCAAGGAAACCAGGAGATATTAATGCAATAAATACGGCCATAATATATCTTAAAGGCGCGTTTTCTAATTCTAAAATAATTTCAAAATCTACGAAACATTTATATACCACTTCATTCTAGCCTTATGATACCCGTTCCGACTTGTCGATGCTCTACTCTGCAGCGACAAAAATATGGTGAATCATGTCAGAAACTCATTCAAGACCTACCACTTCACTGACTGAATGCATAGCTATTTTTGCGTATTTTACGACATTTTGAATAAGTGCCCATACCAATGATTTACAAGGCCACGCAAAACTCGTGCTAGAGGGTAAAATTGGTATGAATTACGCCATTTGAATAGGCACTGAGGTTGATTGCCTCGAGCGCTGGGGCAATGTTCAACGACTGCCCAAGGCATTTCCTCAAGGCATTTTAAACCAGCGACCTCCAAATCAACGCCTTGGGCGTTGATTAGCAATGCGCAAGTGCCCGAAGCATTTCCGTTAATAGCATTCACTATTTACAGTGGATCACTTTCCCCTCAGTTCCGATGTTTTTCAAATTCCAACGGCAGAAAATCCTACACCCCAGGGATACTACGCCGGCGCAAGCCAAGCTCAACCCCGAAGAGGCGGCCTCCGTCGAACCCGCTCCACCCCGTTCGTCTCAGCCGTCATCGCCCAGACCGTCGCCGCACCCAACAGCCCGCCCAACCTCATCGACTACAAAAAGAAATTCCGCGCGGATCTCGAGGGCATATTTGACTTACTGGATACCTACAGAGGTAGGGAGATAGCGGAAGCGTGCATCCGTTCGTCGGTCCAGGGTTTGCACTCAAAGCTTGCGGGCTACTTCGAGTGGGATGGCCAACATTATCGCTTGAAGCATCCGCAACACCCCGACACGTATATATCCTATCCAATACGGAGTCTCTGGGTGCTGTGAGTGGCAGACACATAGACGGGATTTTCACTTTTACTTACGAATGCCCTTTCTCTCTTTTCGTCAGTGAACTCATCCTATCGGAGCGCCCTGGCGTACACCTCTACAACGCACGCATGATGATCCAATTTGAAAAACAAAAGCTCACAAAGGAAGCGCACCTGCTTGTACAACTGGGAAGCCCTGCCGGAATCGGAGAGTTAAACTTCGCTTTCCTAGGGGACATTTGGGAGCCGCGTCTGCAACTACCAGTGCAGCAGCAGCAGCAGCAGCAGCGAAAAGGAGATTGCTGTGTGGTGCAGTAGGAATTCTGAAAAGATGATTGGATGACAGAGAACGTACAAAGCGTGTGGGGACACTCACTCGCGAACAAAGGACAGCTTTAGTTTACCAGAAGTTCCATTTAGTATTCGATAGAGACTGTACGGCGATGATAGGAAATATACGAAATGTCTAAGATAGAAGAAAAGTTGCATGATTTATAATAGTACACTACGAATACGATAAGTTCCAAGATCGATAGCAGAGAGCACATCGGGGACGAGACAAAGATCCAATCATTATCATCTCTGTTGCCCAAAAGATTGCGGCGGCACCTCCGCGCCATACCCATAATCATACTGCGGAGGTGCGTACACAGGTCCGCGGTTGAAGTTGCCTCCTTCCAGCATACTCGGCGTCGGAGTCGGCTGGACGAGGTCGATCGACTCGTTGATGGAGAGACTGCTCGAGTCGAGTTCGTTTTGTTGTCTATGGGGGTCACAAAGCGCATCGTTAGTTGAAGATAACGATTTAAGAAATGAATATAGAAGAAACGGACCTCGCTTTCCGACGCTCGTAGATGATTTGAGGCTTGACGTCGTTGACGAGCTTCCCGATGTAGCACACCGCGAAGTAGGTGATAATGATCGTAACAATCAACGCAGCATATGTTATGATCTTGTCCTTTTTGTCGTTCGAGCCTGAATCATATTATGGCACACCACAAAACAACGGCAAAGAAGGAGGAAAAAAGTTATTAGCCATCGGTATCGGGTAGGATGAATAGTTGAATAGCGTACCTTTCGCTTCGTCTTCGAGCAAGACACCGAGGTATACGGTAACGAAGTGGCGAGGCAGGGAGGCGATGGCAGCAACTACGAACACCCAGAAGCGCATTCCGCATGTCGCGAAGACGGCAGTGGTAACTTGAGAAGAAATTTTGAATAAGATTGGTATAAAATGATTCTCGATGGAGGACTTACAGTGAGGCGGAAGGATGCTGTATCGCGCGACGATAGCGACGATCACGCCACCCTCCTGGAATACGCGCGACAGGCATGCATAATCGATCTTCGTCTTTTCCCATTGCTTTCCGCGAGCGAAACAGAAGTGTTTGAATGCACTAAGGAGAAGAGGTAAATGGCCGATTAACGTTCGGTGATTGACGACGTTGTGATGGAACTTACAAGAAATTGCCGACTTCACCGAGGAAGGTACCGGCGGCGACGATAGCGAATCCTACCCACAACCCCCAGACTAGACCGCAAAGAATCATGACAATCTCTTGACCGAATAGCTGTGAAGAGATGTATCAGAAAGCAGAATTGCCACCAAATCTTCAGTTGCACATACAGGAGGGAAGGATAACACGAAGAGGATTGCGACAGGGACTAGCCACCCAGCAGGAAGTCTACGAATATTTCAAATTCTTGAGTTTGGATCAATGAACGATGATAGCACGTATACACACCCATGCAGCTTATTGGCGGCCGGTTGTAACCAGTTAACAATCTTCTTGTGGAAGATAGCAAGAAGGATGGTTATGACGATTAAAATTCCGGCGATGATGTATATCCCTGTCCGAAAGGCCCATCGATCGTCAGTAACCCCAATGAAACGAGGAAGATAGAAGCAACACACAGATTTTCTCCTTCGTGGTACGTTTCTTGAAGTTATTGAGATATCCTTGGATGTTTACGAGGCCTTTCTGCTGAAGAGCCTCGTGCTCGGATGGCGTTGGTGAAGGCGTTCGGTTGATGAAACGAGAAGGTGGCTGTCGTTCCCCATCCTCCTCATACGCGAATCCTCCGCCAGCTACCGGTCTTGGGGCAGTGAAAGGTGGTAGCGGTCGCTCGTTTTCGTCGTCGTCAAACCGACGATAGTCTGAGGAATATGGACGGGCGGCGGCGGCAGGGGTTATTGGGACGGGGTACATTGCAGTTGTAGGGTAAGAGACGGAAGATACGACCAGTGCAAAGGTGTTACGCACCTTATATATAACCTATTACAAGCAATACTGCGCTGCATTTGCCTCAGCCTCAAGGCGTCATCATCCATTATATGAACCCCCTCCACCCTCTCCGCAGACGGGGCGATGCGCCCGTGCTTGTGGTGCTGGTCGTGGGCAGTTCGACAGCGCGCTGGCCTCGAGTGGAGACGGTACGAGTCCCATAGCGATGCTACCCTTTCGTCCATCATGGTCAACGAGATCTAGATGGAGGCTGTTTGTAGGTGCAAATGGCGATAACTTTCGTCGAGTTCATGGAGCAGATGGTGGTTGGAGGGAAAGGAGTGCAGGGCTTCGTCGCGTGTGCGTTGTCCACGCTGTTCGGCAAGGCGAACTCTATTTCATTGCCTTCCACATCGATCCAGATAAATTCTCTATTCAGCAAACGTCTAAGCAAAACTATAGAAAGAGTTGAGACAGAGAACTACAGGAAGACTGACGGAGTTAGGTGACAGAATCCATGTATTATTTTCCACGAGGGAGACTCGTCCTTTCGAAATAATCCAAATCAACGTTTTTCCAATCCATTACGCGCAGTGCTAGCGTAAATGTCAAAATGTTGGATAGCTCATAAATGTTGAGTTTGTTCGCAAGGTACGATGATGTAGTACCTGATCATATTGGAGTGTTTTCATTCGCGATGGCGAAGGTCGACCCCGTCACGTTCGATTTCCAGGATCGCTAGGATCCATCACCGACACGATGTCCGTGATCGTGGAATTTCCGAGAGCTCATTATTGAAACCATAATAGTCAAGGAACGCGTTGACGTCGACAAGCGATGTTTGGCAAAAGATCTGCGGAGTTGACGGGAGGAAAGAGGCGTTAACGTCGACCAGTGAATCCATACGTTGTACTACGATTCAATCAAAGTCTCCTGAAGATTTTGAGCAAGGTGGTATACTTCAGGTATCAATGGCCAATCCTGGAGAGCTGGAGCTTTTTCGTAGAACGTCAAGTAGATTGTTGACATCATCGGTACTACCCTCGGCATTTTCTTGGGGAAAGAAACAAGCTGAATGGATTGATTCATATCTTGAATATACTGAGCCAGCAGCAGCCCGGCCGCAGCCTGTGGGCTACAATATCGAATGCATCGTAGGGGTACCTAGGCAGGTAGCAAATCAATTTGTAAAGAGATACAAAAAAAACCGTACATTGATACCCAAAAATAATACCCACCAGTTCCCCGGTCAAAACTTCGTCGCCCGCGGGACATCCTCTCCAGTGCAGTGAGTGCATCAGTGCACGTTAGTGTGGTTGACGATTATCTCCAAAGATTAGTCACTGACGAACGAAGCGCACCTGTGGATGTCATCTCGAAAAACAACGACCTTTCTCGGGTTTCTCCGATATGGCAGTGTATAGCCGACCTCCAGTGTTTTGTTGCCGGAGCGTGAGCGGCGGTGTCAAACTTGAACGCATGATGCTATCATCCGTTTCTCCCAAGCCAACGAGTCGAAGTCATTCAACTCAGTCACATTACAGCTATCTATATCCTTGTGAGTATTCGATATCAGCAACAAATGATGAACTTGCTGCGGTCCGTAGCTGGGCAACGGGTATTTAAGACACGTAAGGAACTTGAATTGAAGGACCAGCGTTTGCTACAAGTCCCTCATCTAGTCACAAGAAGTACGCCACACCTTTCGTCCTTTCGCATTACTTCGCATCTCTAATATCCTTTCTGTAGATCATACATCCACGCAACATGAGCCTTAACTCGAACTTGGGCGAAGAAGACTTCGATCCGCTTTCCGATAACAGGAGCACCATGCCAATGTTTTTTCGAATCGACTCTCAGCCATCAATTTCCACCACGGCGACCGAATCGAATCTTCCTGGGCCAGGCCGCCTACTTGGCCTCTTGCTCCAAGCACTCGGCAAACGCTTTGAGTCTCTTATAAACAAGAGAGCTGCTCGAGCGGGCCACGGGCCTGCGGCGGTTGCGCGCAAAACTCGTCGCCTGCGCCGTCATCACGACGTGTCCATTATGAAACGTTACTCGCCTCAATACACTAGTCTCTCCAAGACTGAAGAAAAAGAGTTGAAGAAGCAATGCGATAAACTTTTATGGTACGCAAGGTAAGTTGACAAGACTGTACCTGAATCAACGGCTGAATTTGCGCTGAAATATTATCAAAGATCCACGTTGATGTCCACCCAGCTCTGCGCGCTCGAAGAAATGCTTGAGCTCACTATCGAAGATCCTGCCATCAGGTCGATTCTATCTGAAGCATCTCGCGTCACCTCTATTACTCCAAATTATAACGAGTCGGAGCTTCTATCGGCCGCGACCAAGGTGCTTATTTCTGCCTCGGAGACAGAAACTCATGCGTTGTGGTCGAATTTCATGGCTCAAGCTTGCGTGAAACGTTCACCAGTAGGTGCTTCGGCGTTGGTGTATGACATAGATATCGAGGTTTTGTACCCCTCCTTGAGGTACGTACTTCTCGATTCGCGACAAACTCGTGAATAATAACGTTCGTCGTTCTAGAGACCCGAAATCGTCTTTCATTGGTGCTCGATATTTAGAGCAGGCATTTCGTGAAACCCATCCAATCCTCAGCTCCTTTACTTTTAAACTATTCAATGTCTATTTGGAGGTCGCCTCTGTGAGACCGCATCAAGTGGAATGGTCAAATCTTGGGAGCTGTGTTTTGAACATGTACCAGAAAGTCCCACTGAGGTTTGAACTGATGTCAGACTTCATCTCGGGAACTCCTGAAGGACATATGTTAGCCAAAAGCCTTATCCGGTATGTTGTTGTATATTCAAAGGATCGCAAGGTGCTCATCTGATGGCAGGGAGGCGCAGTCTCTAAGGAAGTTCTTTGAATGCTTCGCCGCCCCGATGCTTCAATTCGGCTCCTCCGACATCCCAAATATTGTTGGAGAATGGACGATAGACTATCGCGCAAGCACATTCGTCATGATTTTGGGGGCGATGGTAGACTCTTGCGACCTTCGTGAACAACTCTCGTATCTCAGAAACCTTGATCCCAGCACACGTAGATTGCTCAGCAACACCATACTCGGAAATGAAATGCTCGTCGCATACTGTCACATGGTACATTATGTGGGCCGTTCTATCAGTCCGCTTTACAGAAGTCCATGTGAGGATTGGGGAAAGGTTTTTGAAGCGGCCACCTTTCTGGCGAGGAAATTTGATGAGTGATTAAACCCGTTTTTACAGTTATTCTGTTCTCATCGTCATTTTATTCAAGGAGAAGCTCTCTGGAAACTCGAAAACTCTCGAAGTTTTTGGCGTTAAGATACGCTTCTTTCGACCGATATTGCAAATTGGCAATGTCGTACGGGGCGCATCATACATCGACACCGTTCCAATTCCCCCCCAAAATCTCAAAAGAGATTAGTC
Organism: Schizopora paradoxa; assembly: GCA_001020605.1. NCBI lineage: Eukaryota > Fungi > Basidiomycota > Agaricomycetes > Hymenochaetales > Schizoporaceae > Schizopora > Schizopora paradoxa. Next base: position 56,226 of record KQ086038.1, read on the forward strand.
AAATATGCTCGTACAACAAAGTGAAATTTCAATCTCGGACATACGAACCGTGCCTCCTTCGCTTCACTGTTGGTGGCATTTCTCACGAAGTTTTAAACTTTTGGGATCTGTACTCTTCCTTCCTGCCAACATTCACCTTCCGCGCTGAACCACTGCACGTCGATAAAGCAATGGAGCTCACAGAGTTACTTGAGCGATGTACCAGGAAGAAAACTTGCTCCGTCGACGTCATGTTCATTTCCGAGGGGATAACGTCATGGCGTACTCTAAACAAGCAGTCGGAGCCTATCAACACAAAAAATCACTATCCTCTTCTGATGGGATATGATAAGTCTGGAAACGAGCTTTTTCTTGCAAAAGGCACCCCACGATATCCTGAGCGATATCCGTTTTATACGACGGTATGCGATGGCGCTAAAAGTGTGGCATACGAAACCGGCACAGGAGAAACCCGGGAATCCGACAGGTTCGAAATTTTGGTTCTATGCCATGATCCATGCGATTTGCGCCCGGATGTAGAGATATCAGGAGTAGGAAGCATGGATCCCACTGGGCCTTTGGCGTGGCGCAGATATTGGCCAACAATGGACCCGGAAGTACCCAAGGTCGCCGACTTGAGTGGAAGCAAAACTATATTTACGTACCTGGACTTGTCTTTCGCAGACTTGAATCGGGTTACGACCGAAATGTCGACAGAAAATATAACGTAAAAATAGTGACGAGCTATCAGTGTTGCTTTAGATGAGTGACGTAGTACTGACTCACAATGATGCACAAATGATTGGCGAGTTCACCGAGTAAGACATCGGAAACTATGACGCCATATATCGGAGCCTAATCACGGTCCCCCGACGAAACAACATAGGACTATGATCTTTGGTCCGAAGAAATGAGAAGCGACGTATCAGAAAACAGGGAGATACCAAAGTTACGCACCTTACACAATATGCGTTCGTGTTGTTGCTCGTTTTCGTCACAACGAGTTTTCAAAAGCGCTGATCATGACCTTGAGTTACGACATTGCGATGCTATTTTTCGGTTCATTAAAGACAACGAGATCGAGATCTTGGAAGTGTAAATGGTGACAAGTCCATTCTGGTAGATGGATAATTGACGGTCGTAGGGAAAGAGTAGATGATGGCGTGATGTCCATCGTGCGTGTGATGTCCAAGCGATTCGACGGGCTTCGCTGCACTGCTATACATCATCACTCAAGATGATTTATCTGTTCGTCGAGCAAGCTTTCAATCAGTCAAACGGAGTCGAAGAGCGAAGCAAAGAAAAGAAGGAAATTCTGGGATTCCTTGGAAGACTACTGGTGTCTCGTCCTCTCCCTTTGGGCACCGTAGCAAGCGGAGAGTAGTTCAAGATCAATATGGACTGCGACGATCCACCGTGATAGGAAGACTTGATGGCAAGATGCGCAGATCGAAGTCGTTGTTCATGATCCACGGGACTTCATCGACCCGCGACTGTGAGATGGTTACAGTATCGTTTCTTCGTCGCATCCATATTCTTGTATAGCCAGCATCCACTTCCGAGAATGTGATTATGCATGCTTGACGGTGAGTAAAGGTCTTTAGATTCTTAATAATTTGTGGTGCCTTCCAGAGATATAGGATGAAGAGGAGACCCGCATTACTCGCTCGGTACTCCGCGTCTTCAAATTTGTTCTTGAATATTTTGAGATGCGACGATCTCGCGGAATAATACAATTCTATTCCGACATCGCGAAAGGGATCTGGAAATTGAGGAAAATGGAACCGAACCGACGGGAGTAATCAGTCAATTACTTGTCCTAAATGATCTCGAATCGCACTCACTCTTTATTTGAACTTGACCATCTCGCTATACCCGCAGCCGAACGGCAAGTCGAGCACATCACCCATGTCCAATACAGCACGTTTCCATCGAGATCGGCCGTAGTCCCAGCGACGGGGAATAGTCCACAGTAAATCCAGCGGTACACCACCTCCATCAGAATTGATCACTTCGAGGGAGTCGATTGTCCCAGAGAAAGCGAGTAAACTATCCCATTGGGACCTATGGCTCTCCAATTTCAAACTCTCCAGTTCGCCGAAGTCTTCGCACCATTTCTCGATTGCAGTGAAGGGCTCTCGAGACCGATCGTACGAGCGATTCAGTTCTTGGCCAACGTAGAGAGTTAAGTTGGTGATGGACGCTCGCTCATCTTCGGTGAGGGAGTGGCGAACACTATCCAGGACGTCCTTCAAAGCTTCGACTTCTGGCAGTCCGAGTCGAAGCTCCAATGACTTTACAGATTTGAACTCGAAAAAGTTGAGAATGGTGAAGTTCGTCGCGACGTCCAGATCCTGAAGGTGTATGATTAGGCTTTTCACGTACGGCATGGTGAGATTGTCTGGGCCAGTGTACGTGTCAAAGAATCGAACGGCAATGCGCAGTTCTTTCACAGACGAAAGACTGTTGATGAACGCAACAATTTCGTTTGTGCGCCAGTAACCTTCATCCCGATCCGGCACGAGATCTCTGTTCACTTCCACCTCACAAGACTCTAACTGCGTCATACCATCGGGCGGGAGCTCTGGGAGGACTCCGTTAACCTTGAGTTTCCGAAGCAAGGGCATATTCCATTCACGCACGAGCGTGGCGGTTTGTCGACCCAATCGTAAGGGAGACGAGAGCTCGAGTTCCGAGAGGGATGGGAGCGACAGTGAAGAAAGCGCCGTAGAGGCCTGTTGCAGATGCTGCGCATCAAGTCCCGTCAGGAAAAGAGACAAATGTCGGATGCGCGACGAAATAGAAGTCGTCAGCTCGTACATGGCTAAGGTGTCGTCCCCTGAGGTTGACGCGGAGATTGCCAGTGTTATAATGGGAGCGGTGGCACGGCTTGCCATCAGCTTCGCTTTCTTGAACGAGCTGACCGAATTATAGTAGATCGAAGACCAGAGGACGGGCAGGCTGACGAGCAACTGACGAAACCGACGGCACACCAACATGTACTCGTATACCGCATAGGAGTATCCGTGACACGCCATTTCGAGGATTATGGATAGCACGTCGTCTGAGATCTGCCAAAACTTCGATTTATTAATCGCTTCGGTAAATTTGGCGTTGAGGACCCGAGTGGTGAAGCTGAGTTGGGTCAGCATTCGTTGAAGCGACTCCTCCAGATCTTGAGACGCGTGCAGCGTTGATCTCAGCTCATCGAGATTCATTTCGCGGCGTCTAGCGGCTGAGATTTCCCTACAAAATTCATATTGTCCACGTCAACTCTTCATGAGAGAAAGGGGAACTGACGTGAAAAGCGCCAACGGGCACTGGATTTCATCGTGACCATGGTCTTGTTTTGGCGCCTCGACCAGCCGGTTCCCAGCAGGATCAAGCCTCTTCTCATACGAAAGGTTTTCTAGACGCCCCTGCAGGTCCATTGTCGCGTTGGCAGAAGTAAAACACTTGCAATACGATGACGCGATGGGGAGAGATAGACGAGCAACACGCGTCGCGCGACGAGCAAATTTCATGAAGCCGTGAGAGAGGCTTTCTATCTGTGGAACTTCTTCAGGATCAAGTCGAAGGCAATTCTTTTGAGTGCTCGTTGCCTCGACACTCGTAAAATCAGTCTCAAAGTTTATGATGACAAGAAAAAATTTCATGGGAGATTTAATTTCCTTGAGAAAGGATGCGGTGATAAGTATCGAAGAGTCGTTTTTCTGAGGGAAGAAGTGAAATGGGCGAGTGAAATATTGATCAGACGCGGTAGCTTATGACCCGGGAAAATATTGGGCTGTATGCTGAGTCGAGAAGAAAAGGCTATGGGCTTTAGAACTTACATGTAGACAGATTTTGTTTTGCTATTTTGATCGCTTCCAAATACTTAGACCCGACCGCAAAGTTAGAAGGGGTGAAACATGATCGAGAGACGAGAAATGGAACGTGAATACGCGATTACTTATTCTTCAATAGAACTCAAACGGAAGCGTCTCCAAACTCTTGTCCAAAGTCGTCGCAGTCATTGCGCTGGATGAAGCCCCAAGCATGCGCAGAAGCGGCTGCAAAATATCGAAATCCCAGGGGAAAATAGTCAGCGGAAATTTTCAAACTGAATTGCGCTGGTACTCACTTAGGTGAATTTAGCGATGTCCATATAGCCACCATGGATCGGAATATGTGGAGTATCAGCCATGTCCAACACTGCGCGTCGTGTATGAGTACAGTCCCATAAACGAGGGATGCTTTCCAGGAACTCCGACGATATGGCCCTTTCATTAGAATTGAACACCTTGAGGGAATCGATCAACCCCGAAAACGTGAGTAAACCCTCTTCCTGGTACCTGTTCCTCTGCAATTCCAAGCTTTTCAAATTTTCGAAGCCTTGGCACCAGCTTGCAAGAACTTCAAAGGGCACTCGAGAATCGTTGTGGGCGTCATCGAATTCTCTGCTTATGTGCAACGATAAATCGGTGATTGAGCTACGTTCCATATCCGTGAGGTGGAAGAGGAGGTTGTCCAGGAAGTCTTCAAGGTGTTCAATGCCAGGTAATCCAAGACGAATATCCAAGGACGTTATGGCCGGAAATACGATGATGTTAAGAATACTCGTATTCATCGCCGCCTCCAGATTCTGCAAATATAAGCGAAGGTGTTTGACGGACGGCATAGAAAGATTGCTCGAGCCTGTGTATTCGTCGAAAAATCGAACGGCCATGTGCATCTCTTTTACAGCCGAAAGGCTATGGACAAATCCTACAATCTCGTCTGTGTGCCAGTAGTCTTCATCCTCCTCCTGCGTGAGCGTCCTATTGACATCCAGCGCGCAGAATTCTATCTGCATCGCAACACTGGGTCTGAACTCCGGCAGGACATCGTCGAGCGTAATCGCTCGTAGTGAGGGTATATCCCATCCGTGGATGAAAGTAGTGCAATTTCGTCCGAGAACGGCGGGTACAGCGAGAACGAGAGAAGTGAGGGATGGGAGAGATAGCGAGGAAAGGCATGTAGATGCTTGTTGTAGATTATCGATGTCGAGTTCTGTGAGGTGCAACGACAAGTCCCGAATGCGCGACGAGATAGAAGTCGTCAAGTCGTACATGGCTGATATGTCGTCTCCTTTGTTCGTCACCATGACGAGCAGATCTATGATAGGAGCGGTAGCGCGACTCGCCATAAATTTCGCTTTCTCGAGTGAGCTGACAGAATCGTAAAAGATCGATGACCAGACGGCTGGCAAGCTGACGATCAATTGACGAAAGCGACGGCACACCAACATGAGGCCGACAACCCCACGATCATTACTACCCTCGCACACCATCTCGAATATTAAGGCAAGTATGTCGTCCGGGATCTCGCAGAACTTCGTCTTGTTGATCGCATCGGTAAATCTGTCATTGAGGAGCTGGACGCTTGCGCTGATTTTGGACAATGCTTCTTGAAGCAACCCCTCCAAAGTTTGAGACGTATGGAGGGTCAATCGAAGGTCATCTAGGCTCATATGGCCGTAGCGAACGTCTGGGATGTTTCTGTAAGATACAGAGGAATCGCATCAGCTCTACTCTAGCGTATAATTTGGGATAACTGACATGAGATATGCCCATGGGCATCGCGATTGGTCATGAAGATGGTCATAATCTAGGGACTCAGCCGACAGATTCCCGACTGCATCTTGCTTGTTTCTAAAGGTCGCGCCATCTTGCTTCCCCTGGTCTTCCATCTCCTAGTAATTTAAGAGAAATCACTCGCAAGATGAGGACGATGACACGATGGAAGATATCGAAAGACAAACCGTAGCATCAGCCGCGTCATCGCAAACGAATATCCTGCACCGTGGGACTAACTTGTCGCCTGCAGGGCAGAGCTTGACTTCGGTTTCGACGATAATAGCTACACCCTCTTCGTTCTTCAAATTGATAATTTGGATTAGTTCATGCTGTATGAGAGAGACGAAGAAGATATACTACATCGGATGTGAAAAAAGAAAAGTTGCATTCTATGCATCTTCGTCGAGGGCAGTGCCTCTCCACAGACCAATGCACATTTTATTATTGTGGAGAGACCAAGAAAAAATGAGCTGGAACGTCCATGGCGAAGAGTGTGCCTCTCGAATAATGCATCAGTATCTACACTACGAAAGAGGTCATTAATTCCAATCTCTATTGCATCCATAGAAGACTCCGATCGTGCTCACCCATTATTTGAATTTAGCGATGTCCTTGAGACCGGTGAGTGGGTCTCGGTAAGGGATTTGTGCGGTGTCCAATACGGCGTTACATTTTCCGTCGTAATCCCAATGTCGTGGAATGGCATCTAAACAGTCCATCGACACGACCCCCTCTTCAGAGTTGACCAATTTGAGCGATTCTAAATTCCCCGAGAAAGAAAAGAGCGCATCTTCCATCGGCCTGAGAGAGCAATGTTCAAGTTTGAGGCTCTTCAGCTTGCCGAATTCCCCACACCAATTTTTGATCACTTTGAGAGGCACCGGAGGTGATTCCACGAGGTTACGGTTGAACTCTCGCCCAACGAACAAAGTCAGGTCAGTGATATCTCTGGGATTAGGGTCCCCGAAGGAAGCGAGAACTCTATTGAGGGCGTCTTCCAGGTGCTCCAAGGCGGGCAGACCGAGTCGAAGCTCAAAAGCTGTCATAGCCGGGAAATCGAAGATGTGCAGAATGGTAAGGCCCATGGCCGCGTCAAGACTTCTCAGTCCCAGCGAAAGGTGTTCTACAGACCTCATCGGAGCCGGGTTTCTGACGGCGGTATAGTTGTCGTGCAGCCGAACGCTTACGCTCAGCTTTTTCACGAACGTCATTCCTTCAAGAAATGCGACGATTTCGTTTGTGCGCCAATACCGATGGTCTTCTTCCAGCGTATAATCCACATTTGCCGTCACGGAGAGCGTCTCTATCTTCGACATAACGTCGAGAGACAGTTCCGGTAGCAAATCTATGACTGTAAGCTTTCGAAGTGAAGGCATGTCCCAATCGCGAGTGAGAGAACTGCTCTCGCGACCGATTCGGACAGATGCAGAGAGGTGGAGCTTGGCGAGAAATGGGAGAGACAACGATGAAAGTGCTCCAGTGACTTGTTGTAGATGTGCCAGGTCGTATTGCGACAGGTGTAGGTACATTGTTCGGATGCGCAAAGAGATCGAGGCTGTCAGATTGAACATGCCAAGGGCGCGGGCGCGGTCTTTCTCTCCGTCGGAGCGCGCACCAAAAATAGACAGGGATATGGTGGGGGCGGTCGCGCGACTCACAAGGAGCTCGAGTTTCTTGACGGAGCGAATCGAGATAGAGTCGAGCGACGACCAGAGGTTGGGAAGGCTGATGAGCATTTGACGAAAGCGACGGCAAACCAACATGAGCTTGTTGACCGCATACGAGTTATCCTCGCACACCATCTCGAGTATGATAGCCAACACGTCGTCCGGCATCGTGCAGAATCTAGCCTTGTTGATCTCGTCTGCAAACTTCCAGTTGAGAACCCTAACGGCGAGGCTAAATTTGTGCAGTGTCTGTTTGAGCGAACACTCCATGTCTTCGGTCGTGTGAACGAGCGATCTTAGCTCGTCGATGCTCAAATTCGAAAATCGGAGATCTGGGAAGTTCCTGTACGATTCAAATAGACTTCATCAGCTGTATTCCAGGCGCGTAAGGTAGAAAGGCTGACTTATAAAATGTCCATGGACATTGAGATTCATAATGCCAGGGTTGACTCGTCGTTCCGATTGATTGCGTTTCAGAAGAGAGAGCGTCGTTCTTGGGTTTAAATCCTCCTACGACCACTTGAGATGCCATCGTTTGAGTCGATACGTGGTGAAGTCGCTTGCAAGTCGTAGACGACGCGGAAAGAGAGGCTCGGAGACAAACAGAACGGGACCCACAAAAGTCAAGCTGTGAGAGCCTTCTTCCGTTTACGAAATCAAGGTTACTGACGCACACAGTTATCCGCCAAAATAGCAAGAGAAACAAATGTAAGATTTCTACAAGAATTACCTGTACTACGTACATCCCAAAGGTTTGTTACAAAAAGGTCCTTGATCCCTCGTCTTATTTCTATTTACTGTCCCCACTCAATAACCCTCTTACTATGCACCAATCCATAATTTCGTCATACAGGATTGTCGAAGGAGCTAGAACGTTTTCGCTCCTCTTCCGCTTCAAGGTCAATGTTATCCCAGAACTTCGATATTGAGCTTCTTATTGACGACGCATCCGACTGGGAACGTTTGAGTGCCTCGGCTTGTAAGTCCAGGGAACTATCCTTCTCGAAGTTGTCGTGCGCGAAGCCGCAATGTGATAGCGCCGTCTGGACCATGACTACGGAGGCGATGAAAGCGCATCGAGAAAAGGAGAAAGATATTTCAATAACGGAAGTCTCCGCATTTATATAGGTGCAAGCACACGTACGGTAGTGATCGAGGCCCTTCCCGAAGTTCAGTCGGCAGAAAATAGCGAGAACAAGGGTGAAGAAGGTGAGGAGCAACGATGCCGTCATCATCGTTCCAAGAAACCACCAGGTCGTGAACGTCCACCGGAAGAGACGCGAATCGAACAGCGCTGACCACCCGCCAAGTAACACGGTGGTGATCAATAAGAAAGCTATAGTTCCTTTCTTGTACTCCCTTCGTAGGGATCGCCAGCCCTGAAGCGAGTGAAGATTGAGCCGATCTGACGTATCACCTGAAAAGATTATACGTACGAGGAAGACCCAAAGCGGAAGGAGCTGTATCAGATTATGATTGACGAACGTCAGTGTTCTTGCTTTTCTTTTCGAGATGGATGTAGATCACTCACGCATGCCGTGGTGATGACGCCGCCCAAATATACGCGAGTGTGATCGGAGTGTATGTTCAAGGGTTTGCTCAACAGTACGACAACGAAGAGCATCATCGTGACCGGGAGAATTAATGCCGCGAGCTGGATGACGACAGAGAATCCAAGAAGTAACTGAAGAAAAAAGTAAGTGCGTTGGTAAATGGATACGAAGATATCTATATCGCACCTTGTACATTTTGCGTATTTCTCGCTTTACTTGGACAACTCTCCAAGGGCGTTGAGTGTACATCTAGAGTTTCGATGTCAAACGATGTAAGCTCGATTAATAACGAATTGCAGCAGGGACTTTGATTGCGTACCGTCATAAGCTTCCATGCGGCGAAAGCCTCCAGTAGGATTAGGATGAGTGACGAGATAAGAAGAGCGTACTGTCACGGGGACACGAATCAGCACGGTCGAAAGGAAATTTGAAAAATAAACGAGTAAAATGATGAAAAAGCAATAACATTGATAGCCAAGAAAACATTCATTCACAGACCAAATTTTATCGAAACGAGTAGGTAGAGCATACCTCAAAAGCTTGTCTATTCCTCCAGAATGGATCGAGAAATTTCAGCGCTTCTGGCGGCGGACTGCATTGCCCATTACTGCTCGGCCTACTAGACGCTGCCGTGAACAGCAAGTTGAGTGATTTCTTCAGCATCGCTGAATAGATGACTCGTCCAATGGCCCATGCGAGAGATAGCATGCGGGTCACGAAGAGAACGATGCTAATTTGATGTAGTTAGAAAATCAAGTGGTTTGACGAAGCGATAGGAACCCGATCACAAAGTAAGACCTACATGTGAGGTATCGACTCGCGTGCGATCTGATAGCTCATGAAGTGAGCATCGAAGGATCGCTGAGAAAGTGATTCGGTAGACGCACTGCATAGATGGTAACGAAGAACAAATAAAGATGTATCCCGATGAACGCGATATCTTCAAGTCGGGTTTCCCGGAACCTGTGGAAAACAACGTCATTATTCGAAATTGAAATATGTTAGCAGAACCATGGTAACTCACAAATCCGTGGCATACGACTTCACGAAGGAACAGAAATCCAAATCACCGTCCGCTAATGCGATCTGATCGATAGGAAATTTCAAGCAGGGTCCGTGTGAGTCGGCACAAACTTCGAACTGGAAATTCGAAGTGAATGTGTAGAGGAGAGTCGACGGATCCGTTGATGCAATGATCGACGATGCGTTCGAATTCGCCCCGCTGAACGCCAGGACAGAAGAATTGGGCGGGGGGACACGCAGAGAAGTGTCTCCGGATTGCGAATTGTCGAGGTAGAATAGCAATGCTCGAAGGATGACTTGCGTGCCCACGATGACAATGCTGAGGAGTACGTATGCATTTGAACGAGAGAGCGGAAGTCGACGGATCTGTACGAGTTTGTAAAAATTCGCAAATGATATTGCTCGTAAGCATTATGTAATTGATAAGAAGAGAATGCCACGCACGAAGTCTTTCAACATTTGTCCGTCCTTAAACCTCTTTCCAACGAGCAACTAAGAATTGTACGTGTTCTTCTTGTCGATGACGAACGAGCGTGTTTTGAGGTCGATCTAGAAAGTTAAAAAAGGGGAAAAGAAAGAGTAAAAGGAGGTCTCCCAGAGACGTCCTTGAAAGGTGTTCGAAAAGAAGAAAACGCCTTAGAAGAAAGTCGAATGCGAATAACGAAAGGGAGGCACGGCTCTCGTTGAGCACTGACCCGTCAGTGGGAGAGTCTCGTGCGCGCGAGTCGATGTCAACACCGAGATGATATACCCCGGCGCAGCCCAAGTTGGACTTCCTTCCCACTCTGATCATAGAGCCGCAACGAGGCGCATTCCCGGCCTTAGGGAGACGCAACCGGGAATCGGTGGGAGCGGGACCTGGATATGGCGTCTTGATTCTCTTCCTCGTCAAATCCGAGCGTTGCGCACCAATAGAAGCAGTCATTTCCCGGGGCGTGGCATCGTCTGCGTCAACTTGATTGGACCAGACGTTGATGATGATTGATGGACTTACGTTCATAAAAAAAAGCTTTGCACTTGTCGTGGTCGTGGCAGCTGCCGCCCGAGATCTAGAGGGCCTGAACAGTGGGTGAGATAGGCGAGAGAAAGAAAAAATGCAAGCATCAATGCTCGAATTCGACGGCTGTGTTCATGTCCGCCGTGCCCGATTGCAACGCTGCGAACGTAAAAGTCTGTTGCCATGGCGCTTCGAAGCATTGGGGATGTTTGGGCGACAACGACAAATAATGTGCTTCGTCTTCTATCCCCCTTCAGTATTCCATTGTCTTTAAAATGAAAGCCCCTTTTCAAAATCTGGCATTCCTTTGTGCTTTCGAAGGCGAAAAACCGGGTTGTTGTATGAGTTCCTGCAGGACGTTCACCAAGAAGCTACGCTGCAAGCCTGTCATCAGTGACATCAAGATGATGATGCTCAGCGACCAAACGTACTGATTTACAACAGAAAACTAATAGTACTGTCAGTATAATTGAGTCTCCGACGCAGGAGTGACCACGATCGAAAGCACGTTTGCAAGATTTTGATTGAGAGTCCTTCTCCGCGAACTTGAGCATCAATGAACTGGATATCGGGAACACCGCTGAACAGTACAGTTCTATCGAGAGATCCAGCGTTCTCCCCAAAGTTAGGGTTTATCACAGACAGCTGATTGAGACGAAAGACCGGAGAGTCAGATAAAATGCGTTGTAGATGGCGAAGTGTTCTCACCAGAAATTTGAGTATAAGGACATCGTCCATTCCTTGTAAATAACTGAAACCGTATGAGAAAAGATTCGCAAGTTACAAGCCGACCTTAGCGGAATGAATGAGTGATCGAACACTGCGTGTCTTGATAAAATAGAAACTAATCAGACTAATACACGTTTGCGATTAGCGAAAGAAGACAGGAAAGAGAGATGGTTCGCACTGTCATATATTTGAAGCGCCCCAATTACTCATTAGCTGCTTTGAGAAGAGCGGCGAGCTCGTCCAAACCATCGACGACCACGTCAACATCTCCTCCTTCACTCTTCGGCTTAACTGAGTCTCGGACGTCAACATCTTCTGTAGGTCGCCGGACGTAGACCGTTTTCATGCCATGCGACGCCGCAGCGCGCAAATCGAAGATGTGGGCCGCGACCATCGCACAGTTTTCCGGTCTCACCGAGAGATGGTGCATGGCACCCAGATAGACCTTGGGATTCCTATCGGGGACAAAGCGAGAATTTTCAGTCATTTCGACGTGAAGTGAGATGGTCGGCGTGAGTCCTTACGGTTTAAAACTCCCAAGGAGTTCCGCAGAGAGTATGACGTCCCACCGAAGATCGGCGTGTTTCGCCTGGGGAGGTATTATGATGATCAGTTCCGATGGAAATTTGACCTCTGAGAAAATCAGAGACAAACTCACCATGTCCGCCAATAGACGCACGTTCCCATTAGAAAGCGTTACTATGAAAGCCTGCTCCTTCAGGGATTTAAGCCCGCTGGAGCTGTCAGGCCAGCCTATGATCGAGGATACTAGTCAGAACGACTGATCGAAGTAAGAGGGATCGAAAGCAGTACATACCGTCGAGCTTATGCCACAGCATAACGAGTTCGTTCCGGTCGCTCTCTCCCCAGATCGCGCCTAACATCCTCCATCGATCGGAGTCGAGCATTGCATCTAGTATCTTTGGTGGATGGGATGAAGTCTGCATCAGAAATCGACTGCGACGGATTGATGAAACACTGCCAAACACACCTCTCTGTGCATCACGTCCACGCTCAGCGTCTGTCCGCCGAGACCGTGTAATCCTCCAGATATCCTAAAAGGACAGTGTATCCAGAGACAAAGTCAGACTGAGAGATTCGGATGGAAGATGTCGTGCGCTTACGTCCTGTCTCTGTAGCCACCTCGCCATTCCTTCATGAAGTCTTCCCAGTCTACCACCATGTTCTCCGTCAGTCAGAGTTTATTCAGGACTCATAGCCGATATCACGCACCAGAATCTGTTACTTCTTTCAAATCCTGCGCTTTCTTAGCTTTCTCCTTCAAAACACGTATGCCGGTGTTCAGCCAGTCGACGACGGTGCCAAAGACATCGAAGGTGAAGACTTCGACGCCCTTCAAGGGGCTGGAGGAGTTAGAAGTCATCGATGGCGTCTATCCTGAGCACTTCTGTACACCAAATGACTTCTTGCTTGGCGGTGTTTCGAGTCGCAGGTGAGAGTTGCGTCGCAAATCCGGAGCGAATAGCCTTTGAATCACTTCAAAAGATCTTCAAGCTGGTGAAGGTCGAGATAATGATGAGAAAGAGACGCTAAATTTACTGAAAAGTGCTTACTGTGTGCGATTTCAGAAGTACAGAACCGTCTCACAGTTTGAAACCTTCGAATGCCTTCAGCCGGTGAAAGGTCTCAAATACTGTCCAATCCCATTCTGAGCTTCGAAAATTATCCCCTACTTCAAGCTCCTCGTTGTCGTATCCCAAAGACGTTTGGAATGTTGTGGATGGTAATTTGTCGACAAGAAAGATGAACGTCGACCGTCGACGCCGCGGCCGTGGTCAACCGTCCGTGGTCAACGGTCCACGCGAGGTCCACGCTGGCATGCTCGCTTACGCTCTTGCTCTTTACCAAGAACCACGTCAAATCCCCATTACTTTCTCCTATGCAACATAATCTTGTTTGCCCGCGGAAATCTGTAAGAAAAGGCACTTGTGACTCAATTTCAAACTCAATCAAACTTCGTCGCCACGAATCGGAGTCGGATTCGACGCAGACGAAAATCATGATGGCTGTCGAGCAAAGCCTTGAACAAACTGTGGTCAAAGTGAGTTACAAATTTCTTGAACTCACCTAAAAGGTCTTTCTCATAGCAATTCTTCTTGTATTGAGTTAGGTGAACTCGGTAATTCGGTGAAACCAAGTCGGTCGCGCAAATTGCTGGAGACAACTTGCAATATGAAATTTCTCTTTCCATCCGGCTGAAAGCAATTCAAGACAATGGAAACTCAATTGAAAGCGATCGCATCGAGCCAGTGACCGTCACGCTGCCCTGTCCATGGTCTGTTATCCATGGTAAGTTCTCGTCTTTAAAAATCAATGGGAGACTGCAAATTGAAGCTTTTACCGCCCTCTCACCCGAAGCACGAAGTGGTTACAGATCACGGAATATTCTCTTTTCGTGCGTCGAATCGAAACAGCGGATGCTTCGAGGCGAGAACTTGGAGAACTATTTCTTGTGTCATCCACAATCGATCTCACCTACTCGCTGACACCACCGTATGTTTTGCATTTTCTCCTCCGGATTTATGCGCCATCAGAAAGTCAAATCTCAGACATATAATGGCGCAAATTCCAAGATTCTCCTAAAGTGCATCTAACGCGTTAAAAATGACTGTAAAAAGAAATGTAAGTGATAAAATCCCTCGTTTATAGGGCACGATGACCCAGATAAATTCTCTCGAATCCTCACCTTTAGTACACCAATCCAAGCCCAAGCGAAGAGAACAGCGCACCGAGGAAAGGTACTGACCAATATGTCTGGGGTGTACATGTATAATCCATATGTACAAGAGATCATCAATGCAGAAAACGTCCTCCTCAACAAGCTTATAGATTCCACAAGATCCGCACAAGTCAAACTGACCGACATCGAAACCTATCTGCTCACTCTTGAGAGATCACCCGCAAAAGTTCAAGCCCATGAAAGCATCGAGAAAATGTGTAGATGCTATGGATTACATGGGAGAATGCTTGAAAGCGAGCCCGGGCCCGAGCAATCTCGTATATTTCTACGAAGAAAGAAGAGAGCAGATCGAAGACCGTATGGGTCAACTTTACTTCCAGACTAAGATCTCAAATTACTAGTAAAAGGAACATAGACGAGCTCCTCGGAGTCTCCAAAAGTATATCCATAGATGAGAGAGGTCCACCACTTGCACATACATATACATTGTGTTTTATATTTGAATTTTGAATTCTACGCACTTCAATGAAAAAAGGTTCAACTTTAACGGGGTCAAGTTCGTAATTTAGTCCCGTTTGCAAGGGTATACTAGTATTTTCTTAAGTCGCCACATCTTTGCTCGCGCAAAGCTGTAAGAAAGGGCTCTCGAAACATACTTTTAATAAAACATTCGACGAATTCGATGACACAATTCGTAGCAGCAAATCGGATTTGACGAAGATGCTCCCAACGAACTGGCAAAGTACTAGTCTGGTGAGGTTACTAACACCCATAGTTCACCTGAAGTGACTTACTGATTACAGTAAAATCTTCTGTTTCTACCGAAATATATTCGTTGTGACCAAATGTGTCGCGCAAATTATAGGCGACGACTTGCAATATTTTTAAAAGAGTCTTCGAAGGTATCCTGTGGATCGATCCAGTCCATCCGGACCTTACGACATTGTCGACGGTGGAGTACTATGCGCCATCCGAAATTTTAATTCCCGATTTATTATAGTGCAAATTTCAAGCTTGTCTTACAGTAATGAACGTCTAATGCACCCAAGAATGACGAGGAACAAGCAATGTAAGCGATAAGATCCCTCGTTTCTGTGTTGTTATTTAACAATATTCAGGTGAGCAAAGAGCATTCAAACCAAGGGGCGCGATGACCCGTATAAATTCTTACTTGTAGCGCATCATTTCATTTTCAAGCAAAGAGAGCAGCGCACTGACGGAAGGTACTGATCAACATGTCCAATGTGTATAATACATTTGTGCAAGACCGTGACATCTTCAACGCCGAAACCGACCTTTTCAACAAGCTGATAGATGCCAAAAGACACGCACTTGACAAATTAACCGATATTGAAATCTATCTGATCGTGCTTGAGAACTCATCCGCTAAAGTCCAAGCTCAGGAAAGCCTCGAAAGGTTTTATGACCAAATCTACGATGCTATGGATTATATCAGAGGATGCATGAGTCGGAGCACCCTTCTATGTGTCTATGAAGAGCGAAGAGATAGGGTCGAATCGCGTATGACTGAACTCTTCTTCAAGAGTTAGATCTCGAGAACGAATTTCGTTGGTCACATTGGTTTATCAATGTGCACATATATGTGCATAGTATTTTCGTATTTGTACCGTCTAGTTACAGCTGCTTGCGAAATGATATGCGGTTTAAAATTTTGAGGTAGGGTCACTGAAATAAATGCTAGTATGCTGCTAGCAATTCAACGGCGAGCTCGCTCTTCGTTTGCGACGGAACTTCGTAAATTACTCTGTACTTTCTTCGTAAAGATCTAACCAGAGCGCCAAAACTCGCTGAGGTGAACGAGGCAAACGAAGACGGTGGAAACGAGATGACCAGAGACACATACAACAGGATGACGCGCTCACTGGCACGCTCGGAGAATTACCGGCGCATTTTTACTAACAGAAATTCCAGTACGATCTCTAGTTTTACCGGCCCTACCTCAGATTTGGGACCCGCCTACCATTTCGCAAACAACGTTAATACGAGAGATAAGTAAAAGGTCACAGGGGTTTGCAATGTCAATCTACCTACTAGTATAAATAACTCGATTTCTACTCTACATATACTCAAAAGCAGATCCCTCACGCATTCACGAGATCCACGGCGTGAAGAGCACCTCATGTCAGACGTACGTCTGGCGGAAGAAATACTGTTTGATAATCTAACGGACGCAACGCGAGGCGACTTTGTCAAACTAGCAGACGTCATGACCTATCTCGACGTTCTGGATTATTCTCCTTCCGTCTTCGAAGCATACCAAAGTCTCGAAACCCTGCTCAGTAATATAGCCGACTCCTTGCGTATCATCAAGGATCATGTCAGATTCGATGGCATGAAGACACTGATGTTCGAAGGGAAAAGGCAGGAGATAAAGGATAAAATAAAGTTCCTGTACATCAAATTCCGCCCCATACGGGCGCGTCTTGCAGCACTGGCTAGCTCCCGCAATGTATATGCTTCTTAAACGGGCTTTAGCTAGGATCAAGAGCTTCATTAGTATACTAGAAATTAGTCAGATAAGAAGTAGTAATCAATGTCACTGGTAAAAACCTTGGTTCCTCGCGCCAATGGAGAATAAATGCAACCAAACGTGAGCTATAATTCTTCGGGAGTCAGAGGAATGCAGTGCTTAATTGCATGAAAATGACATACACACTTGCTCGCTCGTTAAATGCACATAAGTGCAAGCTCTGCCATGTCTCGCGCGCGACCACTCTAATTTCAATCACGCATTTGACAAAGATCCCTTGATGAACCGGCCGAAACGCAAAGAGGTATGCGCCGGCCCGACAGGAATCTTACCATGCGTAAAACAGATGCTACAGAGTCTGCTGAGAGCGGTCCGCCAACGAAATCTCGCACCCAAATAGTCGTATTTGCGATTTGTTCACCTTTTCGTACCCGTAAGTTTGTTACTTGACGTGTCCGCAGAGTGCACGAGAGGTCAAATGTGCTGATTTTTCCCAAACAGGGTGTAATTACACTGTGAACTGGGTTTATAAGCCGCTACTAGGTGTTGATGAAAATCAGCAACTCACAAGCAACTCACACATCCCCCGCCATCGAAGAACACAATGTCGAACTTGAAAGCCGCGTTAGAGCGCATCGCCACAGCAGAACAATACCTTTTCGAAGGCCTCATAAGCAAGGATAAAACCATCGAAGAGAAACTCGTTGTCATAAAAACCTACCTCGGAGTGCTGTATAGGTCCCCCGTCGTCAAAGCCGCTCTTGAAAGCATCAATGAACAGGGAGCAAGCATTAATGGCGCATTAGTACTGTACTCTGAGTGGAATGACAAGCGATCGGGCCGCCCGCATGACGAACTCGAAGAAAAAATCGAAGGTGTAAAGCAGACCGTGTTGGACGTTATTCGGTACCTGAGTAGGACGCTTCGAAACAACAGTTAAGGACTACGGACAATACGTACGAATGCTGTCGATGGATGCAGCAGCATGCCAGATACTTGATCTTCAAGTGATCTGACTTAGGAATTAGTAACATTTAAAAAAAGTAACATTCTGAACGAAATGGCTTTCGTGTAATTCGAGTCTGGTGGATACTGGCTCTAAAAATTAGGAATTACGTATCTCTGACTTTGTTTTGGCAAGCAAACGGAGCGAGTGAAAGAACTCACCTGGCTCGAACGATAAGGTAAATTCATTGAAAGTCATGGTATGAGCCGACCTTGGTCCCGCGACGAAAAATTCCGGAGCAACGCAATGCGAACCTTCATGCAATAGCGTGTCGCGAGCAACGGGGAATGCCACCGGGTTTCCCTCGCGCAGATCTGATATCTTTTCAGCAAGCTTCTGGATTTAAGCAGTAAAGGATGTATGTGTTGATACTTTCAGAATTTCGACAACTAGTGGCAAAGTTCAGCATAGGGGATATTAAAAGGATCCTTTACGCACAAATTGCGTCAGGCCCGGGACGAGGTCGGAGTCCTTCAAATTCTCCGCGAGAGATGTCTTCGTAGTCGTTCACACCACTTCTGTCCGAACTCAGACGTGAAGAGCTGAGCCTGTCTCAGCCTAAGGTCAAAAGTAAATTATATCTCAGAGAAATGACCGCAACGCACGAATTTGAGTTTCAGCGACGCACCGATACTCCATTTCGCTGCAGCTTAGTGATATTGGTATATATTTTGTGCTCCAGATGGATTTATAGCCATTTGAAAGCTATTGAAACATAGCGCTGCTGTTCAAGTTGAAGTTCGAGATTCGTTGCCTGCCGAGGCTACCATCGCAACGACGCCGTACTAGCTTTTCCTACGTTCCTATATCCGTTCTTTGAAGACTAACTAGAGATCTTCGACTGAGAACTTTGAATCATCAGCGAATGTGACGAAGAATTGAGATCAACTATGGCGTTACATGTGTACATTTAATAATCCCCCCCACAAGAACTTTTTTTGCGTCCCCCCCCCACAGAAGACGTTGAGTCAGCAAAAATGATGTGATATCAAGGGTCTATAAATGACATAAGCAGACGTTTTCGGGCATCCGAGCCCACGCTTCCGTTTTCGGAACGCCGGAGATTGCCGGAGCGTGGGACACATTCCGGGACCCGGAATCGACTTTGCGTTCGGGCCCTCCTGAGGGCCATTCTACCTAGATTTTCTTCTCCTTTCTGCTCTCTTACACCTCGTTAGCTGTGAAAATAGATGAAAGTAGATGTACAGAGGCTATGTATCCTTCTAACATGCAGAATTGATACTTCCATAAGTGGAAAGGCTCTTTTTTCGGCTCAGAAATCCTTTTGTTGTTCATTTTTTTGGTGATTTTGTGCTAATTAGGCACCTTTTTCGTGCTTTAATATGCTAATAATGCTCCTTTTAAGGGAGTATACTGCATGTATGCATTTGTTTCCAGCAAGATACATAGACGATGCAGATCGACTTCGAGAAGGAGAAAGGTCCGAAGTACGGAGGTAATGCATTTAGCTATTATATACGCTAAATATTTGTAATATTCTATGTCGCTTTGGTGTAGTGGTTAGGACGTCGGTTGCTTAGGTAAGCTGTGCTCGGTAATACTCGGTGCCGGTTCCGGCTTTAGTCATCTCGTATGACTTGTCTCCTTTTTTTGACATTTTTCGCAAAGTTTCCTGAGGGGGGGGGGAAGTAATTTTTGTTGTGGGGGGGATTTTTTTTCTGGGGGGGGGGGATTGAAATTTTTCGATTTGTAAGAGAGATTGTAGCACCATATAAGGTAACTATTAAATGTACAGATATAACGCCATAATCAACTGTCATCAAGACTGCCATCATGGACGAAGACGAAGAGAGGCACGCGCTTTCGAACCGCGTTGACCACGCTTGCTCTCTTTCCACCACCAGCTCTCACCTCCGCTTTCCGAATCTCCTCGACTCGCTACAAGTAACGAGGAAATTTCATTCGGAAGTTCCATTTGAGGGGAGCGTTTTGCGCAGATGGGTGGGTTGGGGCGAGGTGGGTGTGTCACAGGTCATTGCAGGTGCGTTGTCGCCATTGTGTTCGTCAAACGAGATTTTGACAAAACCACGTCCTCCGTTCAGCGAGGATGTTATATAAATCCATCCATCAGAGTCTACGGCTAGAGCGAGCGACGGCTGACAGGAAGCTGTCTCGTCCTCGCGATCGACGACGGTGTCGATGCAGAACACGCGTGCCAGCCGCTAGGCTAGCCTCAGTCAACAACACGCCTCAGCCTACCGGGTCTTTCTCCACGGGCTGACAAGCGAATTCGCCAACTTCTGCGACTCTTTAATGTCTTCACTCGACGCCAGTTTGCGATGAAAGGGAAGGAAAAGCGTCGTCTCACTGGACGCGTCGCTCAATTGTCGTTCAAACCAGGCGACGATGAGCTTGGAAGACTCGATGAATCCCTGCAATCTGCACTGGTATACTTCGATAATGATATACGGGGATGTTCTCGGCGAGAATATCTCACAACTGAGGAATGGGATTTGGTAGAAGTTTGTTGAGTTAAGAAAGATGGAAAGGGACACAGAGAGGTACGGCCCCGTTCCTTGAAAATATTGCAATATTTGACGTGATCTCGATGTTAATACCATCTAGGCTCTATAAAAACATGCCGCCGTTATATCCTCTCGACTTCCCCGTCGTTCTCCAGCCTTCCAGTGGGACGATTCGGTTGTGAACATCATAGACGCTCCTCGGCGTAAACTCCGGCAACTTACGAGATACAACACAACGGAGAAATCTTCGGAAATCCTCTCAGTAATCAATCGAAAACCAAAGCTTCTCAGCTGACGGATTCTTTCTGGCTGACTGCTCTTCGACGTTCTCGGACCTCAGAAACGTCAACTCGCATGCTTTGTTTCTTTTCGGTCCATCTCGACCAAAACGTCAGCCTCCTTCGGATTTTTCGCGTCCTCTTCCTCGACTTCAAGTCCGATGTCTCAAGCTTCTTGGTCCTCCTCCGGCCCGGAAAAAGCTTCACTCGACTGTATGCGAAAGCATAGCTAGTCGTTGTAAGGAGTTTATCGAATCGTCGACCCACATAAATGCAAATCAAATCTGTTCGGTATTCGCACTTTGCACGAAATGAGAACATTGTACCGCGAAGGAAAGTCACGGATCATGGTACTCAATGAGGCCTAATTACGCTGGCTGAAAGTTCATAAGGTGTGTCCTCATCTGAGTTGACGAGAATCAAAGCAAGGTACACGTTCCGTCACTCGCATTATCAAAAATGCAGCTCAAGAACCTCCTCATCAATCCTGCGGATGAAGTAAAGCTCATAGACGATGCGGAAGAGCAACTTTACGAAAGCCTTGTTACGAACTGGAAGAGCAGTAACACGGAGAAGCTGCTCGCAATCGAAGCCTACCTGAGCGTTCTACAAAATTCACAAAATCCTTCCGTTATTATTCGGGCAAAACAAAGTCTCTCGAAGGAATGGTCGAGCATTGAAGGCGCGTTGATTCTGATTTGTGAAAAGAACGATCGCGAGAAGCGTATCGGCGCTATCAGCTCCGATCAACATAATACCATCGAAGCAAATATTTTATTTGTCTGGGATAAGATGAAGAAGTTGTACCGTGCTTAATAGGTCGTGTAACGCGAACCAGCGGAGCCTAAACAGTGACTGAAAAAAACATGTAGCTATGAAAGGCGTCGTTCGTCAAGATATCGCAGAAAGGTTTGAAATTTAGAGGAGACTTGCCAAGGACAACACAGTTCCGCTTGTATACTTGTTTGATGGCTCCTTGTAATCATTCTAAAGTGACACGAACCGTCGTCGGAAATAGTCATTTCAATGGAATATTGCGAAGGAGCGCACCAACCTTTGCATTTACGAAGGAGGGATGCTGTTGTCTGCAATACATCGAGACGGATCTTCCGTTTACACGAGCAACGTCAGACCGACCAGGAAAATAATCCGTACAAAATCCGAACTCACCGTCTAAGACCAACGGAATTGATCCACAATTATCATGCGTTCCAAACGAGCTTGTCCCCAACGACATTCACGAAGTCGTCCTTGAAACCTTTGAAGCGGTTGCACCCTTCGATCTCAATCCGCTTGATGTCGACAAATTTTGATTCTCCTCCGGCGCCCTTCAACTTTTCTAAGAAGTATAACGTCCACCTTGCGGGGAGAGAGTCGCAATTTTTGAATCGGATAGTCTCGAGATCCCTGCACGGAGGAATTCGGTAATAATAGTAAGTGCCTTGACCATGATACTGAGTGGGTGCAACGCAATGCGGGAGATCGAGCGTCAAGTCGCGGACCCGAGGAGTCGCATCAAGCACTATGTCGAAAGGGATAGATTGTTTGTAGTCTTCTAGTCCTATTTGGAGTTTCTCGACGTTTGGAAACATGCACGTTCTGTCGACTCCGGGGGTACGATCGCCGTGTTGCAAGTTGAATATGGCGGTGAGCTAGCCAATCATTGGGCCTTCCGAACTTCACCGGCGAGCAATTTCCGTCGCCGATATGCCAGACGGCCATGGAGATATTGAGCTCCGTTATCGTGGTCATGTCCATCATCTGCATCAAGTCCGCCAGGAAATGATCTTGCGTGTCACCCGAGATAGACAGCGTAAAAGACTTGAGGCGCAAGAATTTCACAGCTTCTAGGCGAGTGACGTCGCCGTCGTCGTCGGGTTGTATCTGGATGGGAATTTGGAACGTGAACGACAAGGATTCGACGAGGTTGAGGGACTGCAGGAACCCTCTTAATTTCTTCAAGTCCCAACCAGCTATATCTTCTTGTGGGTAAGATATTTCGAATTTGGCGACACGGAGACTGGGACAATTTACTTTGAGAGGAAGGACGTCCTGTAGCTCGAGGAACTTCAGTTTAGGGAGGTTCCATTCCGACAGAAAGTTCCCAAAGTAATCAGTTGTGACTTCGTCTACGTCTCCGGGGGTGGAGTTCGGGTCGACTAGTGGGGTATTTGTCTCGTTAGGTCCGTTAACGTCGTCAATCTGCGCCGGTGAATCGTCCCAAGATGGCACGACGGTAAGGCACTCTAAACTTGCGAAATCCCCTCCTTCGGGCGTAGCTGGGAAGCGCTCGGAAAAGTGATGCCAATCCGGGCGACGTCTGAAACCGACTTTCAAGGCCCTCCATTGGTTCGCTGGATGAACGAGTCGAAGAAGATTGTCGATGGAGTGATGTGAGCCGACATCATTCAAGTTGTACAGAATGAAGACTGCTGGATTCTCACAACGCCCTTTCAGATTGAGAATCCAATCGTCCCGATGGCAGTTGCAGATGTCTTCCCAGAGACTCGGGATCTGGAGTGCGATGGTGCAAAATCGTCGACAGACTTGCGCCAGGACGTTTGAAGAGCTGACCGATGCCATCACAGCCCCCTTCGTGATATTTTCCATTTCGTATCGATGATGAAGCTCGAAGATTCGAGTGAGCACTTCATTGGGCAAAGACGCGAAACCTGTGACTCGAATGGCATATGAACTTTGGTCGGAAACGAGCTTCACGGCTTCTTCGAGAGATGAGGAGAGCGCTTCCAATGCCTTTCTTGTAGATTTGATCCTTCGTAGCATCGCTGTCGAGCTTCGCGCTTTAGACTCCATAGATGCATTGGGATCTTCGTTGATTCTTCACGATCAGCGCCAATTCGGAACGTAACGAAAATTCCAAGAGAGAATATGATTAGAAGAATGTCAATATGAGAGGGGTATTCGTACGCACCCAAGCCAGTCTGAACACCAAACATGCCGCTCATCCCGGTGGGTATAAGTTGACTTCTGCAAAGTTTCCAGAGCGTCGAGGAGATGTAGGTGACCTGAGTCATCGATGGACGGCCCCAGAGTTTTGTTGCTCATGTAACTTGATCTTCTGACATGGATGAGCTCTAGCAATCGTCCACAGAGCTTATGCACGCACTGAAAGAAGACTTTTATAATCTTTGGATGGAAGAAGTGTCGAAGTCGTCAAAGTTTGACGGGAAAGGTTCGTGGTCACCGGCTTATCCGGGTAATGTAATTCTACCGGTCGCTGCAACACGTTTTACGTTCTTGCCGCGACTACTTTTCGATCCTTTGAATCGAACCACATTGTCGCCATAACGCGTTCCTCGTCCTTGAACCGCCGTCATACTGGAAACGCGACGCGCCTTGGCCAGCAATTGGTTCGAGAGAACGCGTGACTTCGAGTCGCTCTCGCTCAATGGCCTCTGTCCAACCTCGGCAGAACCGAGTCGTCCTCGGCGGGCGCACAACCTGCAGGACGATGACGCTTTCGAGACGAAGTGCTAGCACAGAAACTGTCGACTTGAAATGTGGATCATGGGTGGAATCTGGGGGGGTGACGCTGTCGCGAAGACGAGGTTGTGTCGCAGGCGATTGAGAGGGACGCCCAGAAAAACTTGCGCGGTACCTACTACCAGTGCGTTTCCTATTTTTTGTTCACGAAACATAATCTCTGAAATGCGCACAGACCTCGAGCTAGAACACTCAACTGAGATTTCCTCTATGCCGGCTCTTTCATCCTCAAAACATGCCACTGGAACGAGCTAATCATTCAAGTTCAAGTTGCTCACGATGTTTGTTTCTCCCCTTCGAGGCATTTCGCCCTTCAGCGTTTCAAGCATCACATTGAAGTTTAGCTTTGGAGACCTTTCTCTCCCATAATCTCGTCCTGTCGCTTGTAACGTTAATATCGAGGCGATGGGATCGATCTGTCCAGGTTCAGCTCCATCCTCATATCGCCTTCAATCCTCAATCCACCGATCATGAACCCCCTTCCGGGCAATTTTACATCTTCGAGCGCGAAAAGCCAACGGAATTGCAATATTAATGCTATGAATCAGGGAATCGCTATGCAGCCGTATTGGACGAAAGCTGATTACAAGTTCATCGGCCAACGTCGCTGTGTGAAGCGTCCATCCAAGGCAATACATCCTCCGATAGGAGTGGATCGACACACCTCAGAATTATCGCACTGCTTGAGACGACGCGTAGTAATCATACACGTCTCCCTCACAAGGTCCGTTCGCAGGAATCCTTGTGCGTTCTCGATTGCAGATGACAAGTTGCCGAATCAGGTCACCGAGAAGAAAAATCTATCTGATTTCACCGTGTTGTGATTTCTTAACACTGATCGAGGAAAGATTCTCCTGCGGCATATGAGATCTTTTCGACCTAGGCGATCTCGCTGGCTCGGACACGAAATTCTCAATCATGTTCGAGAAAACATTGCACGACGATAGGGCCACAACAGGTATGACCTCATCTAAGTCGTATATCATAGCCATCGGCGATACCTTCTACCACTGAAAGCTGCACAGCGAACGTTATGTGTATTCAGAATACGACAGTAACCGTGTTAATTACTGCCTCCTGGATGTCAAAAGCACCGAGGTAAGTGATTCTTTCCCTTTCGAGAAATTCAAGTACCAAATTTCATACAAGGTTCTCGATTACAGGGCAGTGATGAATGCATTGCCGAGCTGTTGCTCATGGTTCGTTCACATCGGAGGGAAGAAAGCTGTCGGGTTGTTTGATCGATCTCTGCGCGTAATCGGGTTTTGGTGCGGTGAATGTTTAGGTCGTACCGGGAAGGGGTCCACGGCCCCCCTTTACTCACAACCCCGCGTAGAACTTCGAATAGCATTGCTCATTCTCACTTTCGAGACAGAACATACGCCTCGTTGCCGGAGAGTTCGTAAACACGTATTCGTCTGCGATGCTCAGAAATTGTATTTCAAGCGAAGAGATACGGTGACTTCCTCAAACGACCGCCCCCTCTCGCCGCCTCTCTTTTGGCGCTTTGCGCTCCCCGGGAGTTACCTGAACTCGGAAGCGAAGGCCAGTCCGTCTTCCAGAAGGACAACATTCTTCTTCAAAAAACGTTGCGTCGCCTGCGTCATGTTCACTCGATCTAACTCCAGCTCCTCCTCCATCGCGTCTGATGACACTGCTCCCAATCTACC
This sequence comes from Schizopora paradoxa, assembly GCA_001020605.1. NCBI lineage: Eukaryota > Fungi > Basidiomycota > Agaricomycetes > Hymenochaetales > Schizoporaceae > Schizopora > Schizopora paradoxa. Next base: position 81,907 of record KQ086038.1, read on the forward strand.
CGGCGCAGGCCGGACTCTTGGGCTCCTGAGTGCGAAACTACGGACAACATTCGGGAAATTCTTCCGCAAACAAGCTAGGAGACTGCGCGCCTTCAAAAATAAGATAATGGGCGCTCGACGGCAGGAGGACAACACCGTTTGACGCGTTACGGAGGTTCAAAAGGGAAGCGGCGAGCGGCGAGTGAAATTTTACGCCAAGGTCTGTGTCTCCAATGATTGCTAAATAACTGGAGACTGACGCATTTCATATCACTTCGTCTCATCATAGCGCCTTGGATTTGCGTAACCCATCGATCGAATTCCATTAGTAAAGTCGCTGTAGATGATACATCAGCCATTCATAGGTTCATGGGACTATCAATAAGATTGAAAACGAGCACAATCGGGCGCGAAACTCGATCGACGTCGAAATTTAAAGATGACCCCAAATACGACGAGTGCTGCAAAAGTTAGCGCACGTATAGAAGAAACAAGGGCGTCTAAGTCTATCCCCGTTGATTCATTTCCCAGCGCCAACGTTGCCGGGTTCTCGCCAACGCTTCAATTTGCTAGTTCTCTTGTGAGATCAGCTTACTTATTATATAAGAAGCTTCGCGCTCTCGCCAACCATATCTCTAAATATTTCTGCGATTGATAACTATTGCACATCCTCCTTCATTTTTGTTCTTTTAGGACAAATCCTCGGGTTTCGTATCAATTCTAAATTGAGATACTGAGATACATTTAGTGCAAATTACAGAGATTGCTTGGCTGCAGATAAGTGTGATAATAACCAATTGCAATTTTCATCCAAGGTAATTCTTTCATCAAGAGATGGGTCCCTTTCAGGCCAAAACCTAAGCCATCCCAAAGGTCCAGTGGAGTCCATCCTCCCCTGAGGATTTATTGGATGGGATTGGAATGGATAATCAACTGGATCATGCCGGAGTGCCAGAGCTTGAAACCTTTAATGAGTGCAGAGTTTTCCCGTCCTGTCCACATAAGTCATGTTGTTTGAATCTATGGTGTTGCCAAAATAGTTATTGAAAGCAAAGTCCTTGTTTGTGATTGCCAATGAAACATAGAACTTGGATCCCATGTTGTTGCATCCAGCTGAAATTGGGTAGTGACCATTTTCTTTGAAAGGTGAAAGTTTCCCATCGATTGGTAAGTGGACCACCTCTCTGTCGTCTATCACCATGATATCAACAGTGAACTCAGGATCTTCCAGAAAATCAATGGGGACAGGAAAGTAAGGTCTATCAAAAATAAGTAGTAAGTGTTTTTCAATAATTGCAAAGAAAGAAACTGTTTAATCATGACTTACGGTGCCACATAGAATGCCCCATGGGCCCTATACCTAACCAGAAACAATGTGTTCTCTGATTGAAATTGCATCACTGTGCTATGTCGATCCTGATGGCAACCTTCTTGAGACAGCCTTGCTATCTCCCATGTAGAGTGACCGGAGGGTAAATATGACAGCATTGGTTCACCCCATTTTCTTGTTGCATGGAGCACAGAAAGCTTGCAATATCTGTCCATTGAAACAAGTCTTGATATGAGGAATGAAGCTAGGGCTTTATCTTCAAGTTTCCCACTATAATTGAAAGTTGGTTTAGCATGGAAAATGGAACAGAATGAACAGCACTCACACTTTAAGATAGTCAGCTAACCTGGTACATGCATACAAGGAGAGCCTCCAGACAGAGCTCCTGATTGGCTCATATACACAGTTGAGTGATGGAGGATCACAGAGATAACTCTGGAGTATGTGATATGTTGTGTGGAGGAAAAGAATGACCAGATCATTGGCAAAGATAGTGCCCTTAGTCAGTCCTGGAAACTTGACATTGATCCAGTGAAGGCAACTGAGCTGTATGTCCAGATCATAGGAGCCGGAAAGGACCTGAAGGAACTCAACACAAGATGATGCCCCCTCTAGGGTATCCCATTCACAGCCCCAGACAGCAGTTGTATAAGTGAACAGCACAGGTGTGCAGCTCTCGTTGATTTTGCCAAGTGCAATTTTTGGAGCAGCAAAGTAGTGAGAGAAGAACATGGGAACCCGAGTTGCCTCTCTGAACGATAGTTAGCTTTATTCTTAGAATTATCTAGTTTCAACTCACTTCAAGAGGTGCACTGCAAGTGGTACTAAACTCTCCTCGCTTACATGAACTTCATAATCACTGGTCCTCGAACGGAATGTAACGGTGGTTAGACTTGGATCTGTGAGCATCAAGCAGTGGTTGATATTTTCCCATTCGATAATCGAAGGATTTGAAATGGCAGCCTTGATGTATCCTTTCCAGAGTGTATCCAGTCGAGATTTCGCTTTCCGGCTCTGGCCCGCATCCGACAGGTTCGCTGCTAGCTCGTACGCGCTCATTAAATATTGAGCAGCCAAGAATGAGGAGTCCGGATCCCTGTATAGTTTTTCGTTAGAACATGGGAAATAGGTTTTTTAAAATTCATCACAGAAAATAAATATGATGTACCTCAGCGAAGCCTCGAGTGCAGCAAAATTGTAAGAGCGATATGCAATCTCACCGAAGCCGCAACGAGAAAACTGGGCGCTGGAAGACGATGCGTACGGCAGAATTCTGGACCAAAGGCTGTGTACCTGCACGTTTTTGATAGAACCTAACGCTTTGGAGGTCGTCATAATGAGGTCCGGCTCGGAATATTTAGCGAGCAGGCGGTCGTGGTCGCAGCTTTGTAGAAGAGCTCTGACATGTGGATCTTCGATTGAAAGCGAAATGATTTCGTTGAGAGCGACGAGCTGCGTGTCTAAGACTTCGGCACTTGGAGCATCGAAAGTATTAGTACTGGGTGGAAAGGCGAGATGAAATTTTGGGGACGCACTTCGCGTGTTTCAGAAGCTTTTTACACAAGGTCTTCAATCGCTTCCTCTCCGTACGCGTCAGGGAAAATTGAAGGGGAAGTGTAGCGCCGTGGCGCTCGACGATGGACGTATCGGCGTGATGACAAAGTACGCGAATGTGCTCTGCGACAGCATGAGGGCCGTATCCAAGCGACTCTGCGCGCTTGTTCAGAACGGTCTCGAGGCGGGCTCCGAGCCAGTCGAGTAAGATGCCGACCGTGCGACCCGCGCCAGGCAGGTTGGGAGCGGTAGCGTCACTGGCAATGGAAGAGACCGATGTTTCGACTCTGCGAGTGAGTAGCTGCGTTACTGGCGCAGAAGGAGGGGAATCTAAGGGAAAATGGGGCGCAACGTCGAGGTTTTCAAGAAATGCCATGATGGAGGTTTACTGTGACCAAGGGAGGAGGGGATGCGAGTCGAATGTTGAGCCTGCAATCTCCGCTTTTGAGTTCGCAACAAACCCCAATCTGTAAATCTACCGGCCTTGATGTGATGAAAGAAGACCTGGCATATATTAACAGAGAACTTACAGTAGTGAAACCATCGTGTAAAAAAGCACTCACACTACAGTTTTCAAGGAATCGAACCGACACGTTTTGCCAGTGGATGCACATACAGATCATCGTTGAGAGTACTAGTACATGCACGACTCACCTCGAATTTCTTTGTAGGCGGTCGTCTCAAGTATCGTATTTTCCTCGAGAGAGGCATCACATCCTACACATTAACGATCTGATCGAAGCGCATTTCATCTGAGTTTGCCTCTCAGCCCCTCTGCTGGTGAGAAGTTGTCGACGATCATGATGGGAGTCTCCTGCCAGTGACCATCGTCATCTCTTGACCGTGACCTTGATTAGATCGCGACATACTCGAGTTTCCTTCCGAGCCATTGAGTGTGCGTTTGAAATCTACGGCACCTTTTATTCGCGAAGCTGGATTTACAAGACGATGGATAGTGAGAGACTGCCAGTGATGATCGAACCTCAAAGCGACATGCCCACGCGTACGACTCTGACTGCTTCCGAGCAGCCAGCCACGTTTCTCGACGAACACGTTACTCAGCGACATCCATCACCTTCGCTATTTCCCTAACTTCTTCTTTGTCCATCTTTCATTGTCTCTACGATCGGAATCTAATCTTCGCAATTGCCAACAACCGGAGAAAACTGGAGGACCTTGTCGTCTGGTCACCGCAATGTCCGCAAAGTGTCGTCATTCAGGCCTTCTACGTCCTCGCGATCACCTCTGCGTATCAAATGCATTCTTAAGCTCGAAGAGGACGACTCGTTGCGCCAATCTCAAGGGAAGATACTTAGCTAGAGCTTATCAACGAGGGATGTTGAAGGCTGGGTCGTGGTCACATCGAGAACGACTTGAAGCGAGCGAGGATGGATGGGGAGGGTTGCGTTCAGCGCGAAAGCATAGTAATGCGGTGTGTACTCCTCTCAACTTCAAGGAAGGTGTCCAAACTCATCGGTGCGATAGGACGAGAGTCTAGAATCTCCATCTTCTTGCTCACCTCTGCGACCAAAGCTCGCCGATACTGTCAGCCCACGTCCACGAGCAAGATGAACCTAAGGCGTTCCTCCTTCCTTTCATGGTCCCGTCCAGCATTTTGAAAACAAAAAAAAGAATCGAAAGATGGCGGAGGACCAAGCGTCCCCCGAACGCATACAGCGGTTGCACTTACGAGTCGCGAGCGGAAAGGAGATGTGAAGAGAACGAAGGGCGGATAGGTGTACGTGGTGCAGGTGCGTGCGTACTTACGTTTCTTTATTCCGAACGTATTCAAACGCTCCTCGTAAGAATCGATAGGTATAACAACGAGGTCCGCTGGGAGATGAAACTTTTCACCAGTATCTCAGACTGGTCTGACTTGCTTCGTCTTCCGCCCTTGCATACCACCAAATATTCACAGTAATGGAGTCAGAGTCGCCAGTCTGAGATTGAATAGAGCGGCTAACCAGACGTGCGACGATGTCCTGGGGTCCTTCATGGCCTCTTTCTTCTGTCACCACCACGGCCACGACCACATGTCCCTCCTCTCCTTCGCCTTCTCTCAAAGCTACCTCCGTCGAGGACCGGACACACCTAACAAGAACTCGCCATGGAATCCAATGAGCTTGGACGACAGGGCTCTTGACCTCGGACTCGAATCGCTCCAGCCATCGCCCAGACGCTCAAGGTGCACATCTCCGATTCACCTGGGCGACTCGCCCATCCCAGCGTCTATCTTATGATGGAAAGTGCGGATAATGGAAGTCGTCGAGCCGCGACGTGCGCGATCTATCGTCATTCAAGCTGTCAACGTCCCTCGATCACCCTCTTGCAGAGTAAAAGTTTCTATCATTGACGAAGAATCGAAGTCTACAACTCCGAATTCGCATCGACTCGAAGAAAATCAAAGGAAGACACGCCGCTTGGGTTCGTTTGCGACCATGGTTGTACTCTGGGCTGACGGTGTGGTGATTCGAGTATGTGTCGCATATCTCCTTCGTCTGAAAGCTTCATACAGACTGGTCATTTCCTGTAGGTCATATCTTTCTGCCTCTCATCTGTAGATGGATGAAAGAATTCGAGAATGCGACGTGCTACATCATTTCCGATGTCATCGAGAAATCACATGAGAGCTTGTTCACCCGCAACTTTAAAATCGAGATCAAGGACACGAGCTTCTCGTGGGTACAGAGTGTCAAGGCAGGTATCTTGTTTTATGTTCATACTTACACGTTTTCCCAGTCAAAGACTCCACTCTATCTACAACTATCTACAACTGTGGACGGCAGTATTTAACTTGAAGTGAGCCTGGCCTCGTAACGCCACTTATTCAATCCCCAATAGGTGTGCGCATCGCCTGTAGGAAAATGGGTCAATTTCAAGAATTTGATCAAGCTACCCAGGAAAGACCAGACGGGCGGGATGATGGCACTGAAATAACGATAACGTCAGTCTTAGATCCATATCATTTATAAAGACATTGCGTACTCATTGCCAACCAGGCCGAAGAATGGCCAAACAGCTCCCGACTCGAGCGCTGATCCGCGACATCGACACCCTAACGAGTTCGATCGTGATACTGAGGAATACGAGCGCTCCGTCAATGCATTTTTGTGCGTCGTTCAAATGTTGAACAGCCTATTAATGCAGTTCGCTGATTAAGCAAAACAACACCAGCGAGATATCCATCGAACATCCCAGTCCAAAGGAAACTAAGCGTAAGGGGGAGCCCGATGATCAGTATGTCAATAGCATCGTTCGGCCTGATACATATTGATCGAGATCGGAAAGGTCGGATTCGAATTTTGAAGCTCAATTGATGAGAAGCGAGTGCGTATCAGCGCAACGCAAAAATGTATATTGTCGATTTACAAATGCAGTCAATCGAGGAACTTTATTCAACATGTCGAAACTGTCCGTGATATTCCACCGTCACGGTTGAGAAGCGCAGTCAACGAGTGAGTCACATTATTTTATTCAGAAACAATATGCGTATTCACTGGCCGTCTTTCAAGGTTCTACCAGAAATATACAGGTTTATGTGATGTGGTGCGCTCATTTGATGCCGTCATTGCAATCACCTTGACTCTCCATTGTCTTTCAAGATTCCGATTTGCTACCAGCCTGGAGTGGGCCATCGCATGCGCGTGGCAAGGACCGATTTGCTTTTTTTCAAAATATGTTAATATGAATTTGTAGAGGAAGCACATTGCGCGTGTAGTTATGTCGTTTGTCATATTCTATGCTACATTCCAAATTGGGGGAAATCGGCTCGATCTTACTCGGTTATTGATTCGTGGGTGTAAGGCGATCGGCAATTTTATTTGACTACAATTGTACCGTTTAAAAGCCGTCCGAGTAACATTGCGCATGGTGTGTTTGGACGAGACACCTTGAACTGAACGTGATATCCTACTACTTGTAAACAAAATATTTGTTCCTG
>KQ086039.1:0-88438 GCA_001020605.1 Schizopora paradoxa
CACTTTGAATAGGGAACACGAGAGCATTTTTGGACCGCATAAGACGATATATGGCGTAACGGAAGAGGCGTTCCATCTCGTCATGCACCATTCGCTCTTCACCAAGATCCATGCTAGTACAGGGGAGGCCACATTTACAGAGCACATAGCTGCATGTGGGCGCTCTGAATGCCATGCAACCAAAGCCGTCGTTCAGCAAATCAATGCACTCCGTTCAACCGCGAAGGCGACACGACGCTATATGAATTCCATGGAGGACACCCTTATGTGCATTCGTGCAAGCAAAGCCCGACATTTTGACTTCACGTTGGTCGCAAACAGCAACTACAAGCTCTCCCGTACTCTGTCCATCGAGCTCATCCAGCGTCCTCTCGATCCCCACCTCGTGTCCCTCCTTCAGACCATCCTCCCATTGACGCCCAACGTGATTCGTATTGCAATAAAGGGAAACCCAATATCCGCAAATTCAGCCCTCACGACTACCAATATCAAGCAGCTCCTAGACCACCTCTGTAACAATCCCTTTCCATCGCTTCAATGTCTGGTTTTGGAAGTGAACGTCGACATTACGGGGGATATTCGAGGTCGCATCGATCTACAGACGATGAGGATGAGATGGATCCGAGAGCAATTCCTGCCTGTCGTTCCGTACACCTGGACCTCCCTCCGGAACTTGTGCATCCACATCCCACGAAACAACCTAGTCTCAGGACTCCTCCATATTCTCGTGGTGGATGCTTTGCAACTTCGTAGACTGGAAGTCTACTCCGGGAAGAATCTTGGAGAGACGTTGGACCTCGTGCAGGCGGTTTCCACCACACTAGAGGTGTTGATCATATTTGTTCATTCTCCGCTGGAGTGGAGGCCACTCCCATCGTGTCCTCATCTCAAGCGATTGGCGTGTAACCCCTTTGCTGCTGAACGGCTTTTGAGGCTGCCACAGCCCAAACTGAAATACATCGACTTGTACCAGTTACCCAATCCCCCCAAGAATGGACCAGAGGACCGCAACTTCCTGTCGTTCAACACCAATGCGTCCGGACGTTTTCTACTCTATCTGAACAACGTCTGCAAAGACGTGACCCCAATGCTCGAAGCAGTTGCCATGCGCTTTATCGAGTCCTTCGATTCCGAGGAGCTGCTATACGCAGGGCTTTTTACTCTGGACAGGATGTCGGAATGGAGGGTGTACCGAAAGGCTAGGGGGGCATCCTTTGACGTAACCGATCGCCAAGATGTTGTGATTCATGAAGACGGTGTTCATAGGTGGCGATGAGAATACCATGGACAATAAACTGAATAGCAGCTGGCGAAATATATTGTGCTACTTATACTACCTGTGATGTATCCTCATCGTCCTCAGACAGATCATAGAATATCTTCGTCGTCATCGGACAGATCAACAAAAAAGAGTGGTTCGTTATCCTCAAGCACAAAGCCTCCTTCTTCTCCGTCATCCTCATCGTCAACATCCCATTCCACATACTCGTCAACCCCTTTCTCGCCTACGTCAGCTTGGGTCCCCATGTTCACTGCATCATCCGGTGCGATATTGGGCCCAGGTCGCCTACGTAAGTGCTTGTATCCGTGTAGCTTGTCTACTTTCTCCCGATGGATGTGTTCCGCTTCCTGCAAAACAGACTCCATGGCACCTCGAAATGACGGAGGCAACGACACCATTTCTTGATCCATTTTTGAACGCATTGCCTTGAACACGTCCCAAAAATTTCTCCTCGTCAAGTTTGGAGAACCGAGCCGGTTTACGAAGACATGATCCGCAGTCACCTTGAACTCGGGTGGGACAAGATCCAACACAGGATGACCCTCTGGAACCCATTTCCGCTCGAAAGCGTCCAATACAGACATGTCAGGAATATCAATCTGGAATACATAAATTGAGGTGTGATTATAGACAAAATCACATCTCACTTACTCGCATGTCGCTTCCGAAGTATTCCACAGGGTTCTCGAATACCAATTTGGGTATCAAGTTTGGTAGAGTCTTGGCCTTTTGAGCTCTTCGAGGAGTCAGGTTCAGGCGATTGGCGTATTTGTCCAACTTTGTCTGCATCCATGGGATAGCAAGGTATCGGAACAACATTCTGCAGCCCAAGGTTAATGGCAATTCAGCTCGAAATAGGACCCCACTCACTGGTCGATGGGGTCGCTTGGACTGCATATACCTTCTCCATCGAACCCTCCCTTCTCAAACAGGTCTTCAAACCCAGGAGAAAACCCACGACGCATACCAGACCAGAAGATCTCTGGTTTAATATTCCCGTGCTTCAACATCCACCTATGCAGAATCGTGTCGTCCAAGGTACCATCTAGTGCCTGTCTCAGCAAAGTCTGGATATTTGCGACAAGGTTGTTCTCGGTCCCTTTGTCGCTCATTGTGAAGGTTGGTATGTCTATACAAAATTCAGTGTTTCGATACAACTTGAAAGAGAAGGAACGGAAAGGATCTCACATCCTAGCTTCCTGACCGTATCCAGGTAATACTTCAGGACGATACGCGGATTTGAGTTGGTCCACCACGCCTTAAGCCAAACAATCCTTCCTGAAGCCGGCTCAACGCAGACGTGGAAACGGACGCCAAATTTCTTCATCTTGTCGTGTTGATCCATGGCCCAAAACTCGTTGACCCCTGCCGTATAGAATTCACGCCTGGTAAACTTCCGATGCTTTCGCGCTTGGACGGCCTCAGGTTCAATCACATTCAGGATCTTCCCCACAGTAGGCCTTCAAGTGAGATACAGTGAGTAGACGAAGCAAGACAAATTCGTTGAAACTCACTCTGGCAGTCTAATACCATATTCAATTCGAAGGGTATTCGTCAAAGTCCGTTGACCCATCGTTGGGAACTCGTCCTTTATGTCCATGATCGCAGGCAAGACTGTCTCTGCACTATTGGACTGTTTGACCGTTTTCGGTAGCTTCAAACGAATTCTCGCTCGTTGAACCGATCTGGCGCTTATAGAAAGCAAATGTCTGCGTGAACGCCTTGCAGACAATATGAATTCTACAGCACATACCTTAGACCCAGTCCCCGGGCGTTTGGCATTTTTGCCAATATGTACGAGGCCGTCTTTTCGTCGGAAAGGTTCATTGCCATGCATTCTTTAATGAACGGCTTCATTTCGTCATCCTCCGCTATCATGCAATAATGAGTATGACCGATACACACACAGTACAGATAGGTACCGTACGCGTGGGGTTGTGTTGGTTTTTCTGTTTCCCGTTGACGCTGTTCTTTCCGGGGAGAGGGACAACGGAATCGGAGCGAGTGGATGACGAAAAGCTTTGAATGCCCCCCGCCCGCTCCTCCTCCGTCGTTGAAGCGGTTGCTGTTGAACGTGTCCTCCTTGTTGATCTACGGACATTTGAGACTGTCGAGGAATTGGAACGTCCGCTTCGCGCCATGGTAAGAGAGCAGATATACGACATGTTTGGATAGGACTCGGACAGACCAGCCAGACACATCGTGGGAGCTGCTTACCAAGCCATTCCAAAGCTTGACATCCACCCATGGTTCAAGTCCAATTTTTCTTCGGTACAATCTTTTGTCGCAAAACAGACAGGGAAACATCTCTACCTCTTGCTTTCGTGGAACCAGTCGGTTCTGGTGAGCCTCGCCATGATGCAACACCGCTCATAACAAATAAACTGACTTACTCGGAAGGGTGGACCCACAATGCCGTCGGATGTGCAGCACGCCTCAGTAATGGTCACTATGTCCGACCGCGACGAGGAAGGGGACAAAGAGGACAAAGAGGAAGAGGAGACTTTATTTCGCTGCAAGAATTGCAAGGAACTGTTTGGCATTTCCAAAAGAAAGAAGATGCAGACAGCGAAAGGGGAAATCTTCGTGTGCAATCCAGACTGCTACGAGTACCTCAAGAACAAGAAGACCAGTCGTCAAATTACAGCAGGTTTGTATACTTCCGTTGTTTTTATGTGGATATCCTTGTGGTGCTCATATTTTTCAACGTAAATCCCAGAAGAAGCAAAGGCCATCGAGGAGCAGTCCCGGACTCGAGCTTCGGTCAACAACAGCCAAAAAATGGTCATATCTGAGGAGAGGATGCAGGCTGTCAAGCAGATGATAAACAAGGAGAAGAGATCCACGGATAATGTAAGGGCGAAGGCCGCAGGCTCAAGCTCGAGTGAGTTGCACGTTCTGCGTAAAGCTTGATTGTCCTTGCTGACCAACTATGCTCTACGATTCCAGAGCCCCCTTTGTCCAATGCAACACCTGCATTTGGTTCGAAGCATACTCGCAAACCTAGCTCGTCTAAAACCCCTGCTGGATCCATGACACAGACCGTGTCCATTGGGATTTCGGTAGCGGGGCGAGGATCCGGTGCTTCTAAGTTGAAGTATCCAAAGGTACGTTCATACTACAGATATGTATTCGATGTCCTTAGCTCAACATTCAGTTTTGTTGGCCTTAGATTGGGGTTGCTGCAGGAATGGACGTTGATATCCACATTGGAGCAGAGGACCTGAAACGAGCTCTGTTTTGCAGCTGCAATGAGGAATGGATTAAAATCTACCAGAACTACACGCTCGACCTCGACAGCCTGAAACTCAGTAATCTACAACTCATCGAGATAAGGCCTCCAACAGATGGAAGTGATGATGTTGACTGCCTGACGAAATGCAAGGCGTTGAAGATCCATGCTAACACTGGCAAACCCATTATCCCGAAGACTCTGCCCCTCATCTTCTCCATGAACTCTAAGGATTACGCGGAGTTTCTGGAGCATTGTGATGATGAAAGCTTCAAGACGAATCTGGAGCTGCAAAACTCTGCAGGAGGAAACAAGGTACGTGAAAGCTTCAGCCGCACTATTCAAAGTAAACTCATCCCTCAATGTGGTCACTGTACTGTATTACTCAGGACAACGTAGACTCGGATGCGAAGCGAATGCCCCCTCCGAAGCACTTACCGTCTAAAAACGTGGGTTCGGGTTCGAGTCGGGTCACACGAGCCAATAGTAAACGACAACGGAAGCAAGATGACCAGGCGAAGGAACGAACAACGACTGAGATGGAGCCTGAAGGGCACGAAGGGAATAAGCACCCGGACTTGTCTCGTCTGAACATTGAGAGTGGATCCAAGGGTCAAGTGAAGCGCAGCGTATGTCCGACATACAAAGGTTCCATTGCGATTTCACTCATATCCTCTCATTTAGCCTGTAGAGGCTGAACTATCTACTCCGCCTCGCGCCTCAAAGCGGAACTCTGTGCACCTGGACCGATCTGTTACATCCGACATGGGTACAAAGCCAATGGAGATCTCGGACGACTCTGATACAGACCTTGGTCGAGTATCACCATCCCCAACAGCCGGGAAAATAGGCAACAATTCGCTCCGTAAGGCGCTCTCGTCTCAAACCTCAGCTGTCTTATCAAAGAAATCTCCATTGACGCTTGGTGAGATTCTGTCCCAATTGAGTAGCTTTGATGTCGTTCTGACTGTAGCACTCAGCTTCGATCATCCCTACGCAAGTTGCCGTCTACAACCTCGAAACCTTTACCGTGGCCCAACTCGTCGAGATTGCCAACTCCGCCGGACCACGTATGAATGATGCAGTTCCTGACGAGTATATACCCAACGCCCACCCAGCGACGCTGTCCCTCGAAGTTGGAAAGGATATTCTCCGAGGTGCTTTCAAGTCAGCGACCCTGGCAAAGCTTGAGCCCAAGCTCCCTTGTGGCTCGCAGCTTGTGGTTGCAAAACAGGCGTACCCTCCGCAGTCTCAAGCTTCATCTCAAGGGGGAACCTCCGATAAGCCTTGGGGGGGGGAAGCTCAGATGAACCACCTGGTGGACGAAGTTACATGCCTGATGTGGGCGAAGGCATTCTTAAATGAAGTGTACCAGTATGTCGGGAAGGAAGTGTCCAAACGTGGTCCACCCGGTTTCCCTATCCCCCAATTCCAGTATGTCGCTGCAGCTTTTGCGACCGAGGCGTTCATCGCCTCCTCCGGCGTCAAGAAGATCAAGAACTCGTGGTTGATAGAGCAGCGCATTGTAGCTGAAGAGCAAGGGACATGGCGGAAGTACATCAACAACGATTCACCCACACCTCTTCGTTTGTCAAATGACGAAAACAGGATGAGGGCCAGGTTTTTATGTTTCACCCAACACGTCCAGTACATGATGACTGGGAAATTGGCATTCGTCACAGACTACCAAGGCAAGCACGACTATCAATACAGAACGTTTCTCTTGTTAACTCTCCTCTCTGTAGGCGGTGACTCCCTTCTAAGCGACCCGCAGCTCATCACAAACCCGTAAGTCGGCTTCTTATTATATTTCCCTTCTTTCTGTTCTTTGCTGATTATCTTTTTGTGACCCCGATATCAGAGACCTTGGCGACAAACTGTTTGCAGGAGGAAACCTTCGAAGAGGCTTCAACGTGTTTGAGGCCGAACACGAGTGCAACGAGTACTGTTCTTACTTTGGTCTTGATCCCAACTTCTCTGACGAAGCCATCTTCGAAAACATGTTCTAAAGTGGTGAATGTACAGCCCTTTCCACCCTCTGCCCCCCTACCCCCCCAGAACTTCCTGCTGTCCCTCCTTCCCTTTTGTACAGGATTCATAACAGTCATTACTGCCTCTTTACGTTTCACTAACTCTATCCAAATTTGAATAGTCGGTCCTTTCAGTTCATATACCCCATCTCTTGTTTACGCTCGTACTGAGCCCCGTCGCCCCGTTCAACGTGTCCATATTGTAGTGGTGTCCCTCGCCAATATACCCTTTTTAACTGTGCTCCGTATTGGTATATATCTCTTCAAGAGGACAGCATTCTCGTAAATGCGCAAGAATCACACAGAAATGTCAAGAACTAAGTTTCCCACTCTGCCCTTATCCGCTACTTGCAGCTTTTGAATATAGTTTCTTTGCTGCAAAAATGACATATGTATCGAAAGAAACGCTGACAGCAACCCATTACTTTGTCCTCAGCAAATGTAGGAACGGCTGGGTTACAGCGAGGGACAGATGCACTGATGATTATGTTTCGTGGGCCATTTTTTCGGGATTTATATTGGTCAATTCTGACAGAGGACACTACTATGGCCAATGACGACTGTTGCCAATTCTGTAAAGGCACATCTAGGTATGCAAAAGCTTACTGTACTCGCTGTGAACGAGGAAGGCATACAATGTATTCCTCTCTCGCCCTTTTTCTTTTGTTGACGCACCTCCATACTAGTACTGTCAACCCTCAGGACCTTCGAGCTTGTTACAGAGATAAGGGAACGGGGGTACCTGATGACATTATGTTGAGGATGGATGGGAGGCGGAGATGGAAGACCAAATGAGTGCACCATGTTCAGGAGCGATTACTAGATGGACTCATCATCACATAGTGTTTAGGGCAGGATTTAATCGACTTTGTCCTCATTCGTTGATATGAGCTTTACACGAATGTACTTGCTACTAGTACAGAATGACTATGATGGGTATTCGTGACTTGCACCCTGGGTTTGTGTAGTCGTTAAATCACGGTTCCGTACATACGGCACACTTCACACTTACATGATGAATCAAGCTGTTCTTTTTCTTGGATTATGGTCATACAACAAGGTATCAGGGCTCACGGGCTCGTTACCCACGTTCCTACTAAAAGTTGTCTTCGAGAACCTCTTCGTCACCTCTATCCCGGCTGTACCAGCCAGTCCATGGTCCGCGGTCCATGAGAGTCGTCCGTGATCGGGCTGGCGGACCCGTGGATAAGGCTCCTTCCTTTTTGGGAAGGTGTAGTGGTCGGGGGACTGACCTCGGGTTCCCACCTTCTATCGCCGATCATCAGTCCCTGCACTCGCGTATCACCGTATTGTGCGTTGGGAGGGCTGTCCAGGTTTTGTTGCCATACGACGTCGACAGCGATCAAAAGTGTGCGAACTTACGGCGAACAGGTCTTTCGCGTAAATGCGCACTTTGATGAGAAACTTGCACGATGACCATGAAAGCGAAAGCAAGGTAACTATTTTATTTCGCGGAAACTGACGCCTTACAGGCTTCGGCTCTATGGTCAGAAAGACTTCCTTGCCTCTAGGATACACGCGGGGAATTGCTGTTCCCACCGCTGGAAGACACGGAGCCCCTACGAACTGAAGCAAACCTTCGAATGGGAAAAGGTTTGATTCATCTGCAATCCTAGGTTTCTGTACTATGTGTGTTACAACAATTTCAAGCGACAATCCTTTCATTAATTGAAAATTACAGAGCAAGACCTTGCAGTATTCCTTGCAAACCTGCGCTGAGATCACACCTCGCTCAGGCAGGTCCGGACATTGACAGGGCAGACAAGACGTCTGTATTTTTACGCTCAGGATGGCTTCTTTCCATCATGAAGGACCTTCTCCCTGCACTTCCTTCTTGCATGCCGCGAGCACGTATGCAATGACGCAGGTATATCATCAAGAAATGCCAGTGGAGCCCACTCTCAGGTATGGATATTTCAAAGATTTTCGTATTCTAGAGTTCTGATTTAACGGAGAAGCACGAGCGTCCAGCGACCCCCCAACTCTAAACGCGCGCGACACCGAGACGCTGATCCCACGCTGATTATGCCGTTAAATGATTTCACTGCTCTTCTCTCCAAGCGCAAAGGCAGCCAAATCGCCTTGGACGTCTACATCGAATTACTCCCAAACGAGCTCGGGAGTGCGAGTACGGAGCAGGCCAAGCATCCGGGCACAGAATCGATATTCGGCCTCGCCAATGCAGTCCGAGACTATATCTCCCCAGCGACGGACTACCGATGGAGGTTCGCATCTAACTTTGGAGCTTCCTTTCTGCACCATTTTACTAACCATTCGACCAGCCAGAAGAAACGGCGCGAGCTTGCAAATGGCGCCGGTACGGTTGTGACATATTATTGCTCGCAATTAGAGGGCGAGCAATCGAAACACGTCCAGAAGACACAGAAAGCCCTTGGCTGGCGCTTCGGCATCATGCAGCGCTATCGCTGCAATGGTTGGCTGCACATAACGGTACCCAACCGTATACCTAATGACTCGCAACAACGTGTACGAATACGCATTACGCATGATCACGCCCACCCGCCACCACCGACCAAGCCCGAAGTGCGGGATGGTCGCGGCAGATTCGTTCCTGGAAACAAATCCTCTGAGGAACCACATTCTGCCGTCGTCTCGCGCCCTGGCCCCACCAATTCCGCCGAGTCTCCTGCTCAAGGCGTTAGCTTGGGAAGACCCGCTACCTCAAGGACTCACCCCACCCCTCGCCCAATCGTCGAGGCTGCTGAGATTCCACTCACTTCTTCAGGCCCTTCTTCGATGTACGCATCCCCAGAATACGCAGAAGCCCCTCTGCCCGATCCCACTTATCCCGAGCAAGTGCCTTCATCGATACATACCCATGATTCAAAGAGCCCCGGAATTGTCGCCACTTCACGGCGAAGCCCGGTACGAGATCCTTCATTTTTGAATCAATGCGCCTATCTGACACAGATTCTAGGATGTAATGTTTTCTCGGGACTTCCTCATGAGCATAGGTCGTGACGTAGATGCAATACTTCACAAAGCCCTGGCTGGTGTAGATAACGAACGAGCCGGGCAATTCCAGTCTCTCTTCCTCCAGCTGCATCAACTCGGCGAATCGATAAGGGCCGAGGATCGTGCTGCAGGTATCCCTTCGACCAGCTTGCAGCCTCCACCTCCAACATAAAGGACTTTTTTAAGCTATATCACGATGACTCTCCTCTCATTCTTTCATCTTTCACTGTATCTTTCGGATGGATTCAACTCTCTGTAATGTATCGTGCACAACTTATAGCATATCTTATTGGACTCAATGTAAGACAAGAAACATGTATCTTTAGTAAACGTGACGAAGTGACATGAGGATTAATGGTATACACTACTTGGAACGAAGGTCTGAAAGAGCTTGAAACGTCGTGGGTGGTCGTGAGCAGTCGTTATAAATGAGGAGACAGGAATGAACCAGAATAAATACACAACATTACGAATTACCAATCTAAATGTGTCAACTGTTCATAGCGAAACGAGAATAATACTGTAGGAAGTGGAAGCGTCGGATATCATGTAGAACAATCACTTCTTGTCGCCATCGAAGAAAGCGACGAGCTGCCCAATTGGCACCTTTCCTCTTCCGAACGCAGGGGTTTTGGGCGTCTTAGGTAAGGCCGCCTCCTTCTCTTGCTTGCGGGCAACGAGTGGATCGACAAACTTGCTCTGGGGGCCGCTAGAGCCCACCGAAATACCTAAGCCAATACGATCTGTGGACTGCGAACGAACACGAGGTTTCAAAGGTGAAACAGACGAGGATGGTGATGGCGACGCCAAAGAGCTGCTCCCAGTGATAGGACCATATGAAGACTGTGCACGGGCACGAGGAGTGACGTTTGTAGATCGCGGTGAAAAGCTACCAGCGTTCGAGCGTCTGAGGGAGTCGTTGGGTGTTGCCGGTGCGCTCGATTTCCGATGCTCTGATTTTCCGACGGTGTCTTCTCGTGTATGGCCGATGCGACGTGCCTCCGAGTCACCGTCGTCGACGTCAGAAGCCTCGCTGTCTGTAATGTTGTCCGGCGTAGACACTATGGACGAATATTGCGATCTTCTAGGCTCATCGTCCTCATCATCGTCCCCATTGTCCGGCCCATGTATGGGTTTTCCCAAGGCAACTGTGTAACGTTTGCGCGGCGTCGGAGTAGGGCTCACGCTAGACTGACGCACAGTCTGCTTCGGCGGCGCCACTAGCGACACAGTCGAAATCGGCTTGGACTTTGTCACCTCAAGTGGGGAGACAGACGATGGCCTGGGCAGTCCAGAAGTAGAAGCGCTTGACAAATGCGAACTAATAGATCCACCAGCTGACGGTAATCCAGCAATAGACATTGGACGTTTCCGAGCTGCGCCGATCGAAGGTGGCGGCGAACTAGCTGGTGACAGAATATCGTTCTTCAGACCTGCGTCTGAAGTGGGCGATGTGTAATCTCCAGTAGGGTATGGCAGTCGAGTACGAGAACCAGAAGTATGAAGGGACGGCGGCGATGAGAGCTCCCTACCCCGCGACTGACTCGAGATCGATGGCGTTCTCTGAGGGGTACCGGATGACGGCACAATGGGCAGAGATCTAGGAATTATGGACGAAGGAGTTAATGGCAAAGAGTTTGTCGGAGATGCGGTTGCTCCTGCGTTGCGGGCAGGACCAGCATTGAGATTCGGAGGTGCAGTCATCAGCTTCGCCATTTCCCGTCCCAATTCTCCCATTCGGCCTTGGAGTTCCGCTAATTCTTCTCGAACATCTGAGAGTTCGTTATCCTTGTCGCGTTGCTCGTTATCGTTGAAACTGGAGTGGATGCTGTTCTCGCTCGCTACATCCTCGCCTTTCTCCCCCTTTTCTTTCTCTTTCTCTACGAGCCAGCGCTCAACGTCTCCCATACGCTCCTCCAATGCTCGGACATGTGAGACCGTCCATCGCTCCAGTTTTTCGAATCGGCGCGCAATCGTGAGGAGCGAACCTTGAACGTCCAAGGCGCCTTGAGCATTATACTGAGCGTACAAAAGGGCAGTCTCTGCATCGTTCGAACGTTTGGGCGAAGGCGTCATCATGGGATTATACTGTGCGATAGGACGTGGAGGAGTGTGGTGTTCGATATCTTCACCTGCAGAGAAATGCGAATATGAACTCGCGCTGGACAGCAAGTTAGCGAAAGCGGGATCGACTGTTCTGCTGTTCGGGACAGCTGGCCAATCTTGACTCCCTGCTCTCTCCTTGTCCTTTCCCTTCTTTTTCTGTTCTTTCTCCTTCGCTTTCGCTTCTTGAATGACCTGCTGAGCTGGAGTTAGAGGGTCTTTCGATGGCGTCAATTTGTTTTTGACGGCTGTGAACCAATTCCCTTCCTTTTCCTTCTGCGATGAAGCGGGAGACGGTGGATTAGATAAAGTCTGAGATCGAGGAGGGGGAGGAGGAAGGGGGTGTTCCTCTTTGGCATTGTTCATGAGTGCGAACACACCGTCTTCGACCATTTTCCTTTCCTCGGCTTCTCTTTTCATGATCATCTCAGCCTCACGCCGACTCCATTCCCGCTCCCTCTCAGCTTCCGCCTCCAGCTCAGCGTCGCTGAGCATGGTTGATCCAGAAGCACTGCGCGGCGGAGGCGCCATGCCACCCACGAGAGAACCAACGCGTTGTGCGAAGTTGGATGCGAATTTGGTCAAGGACGGAGAGGGTGAATGGGATCGTTGGCTCCATGCACGGTCGTCTTGCACGGTATCTGCAGTGTGGTATGAGCTCTCTTCACTTATCTCGCCAGTGACCGGGTCTACGGTATGAATATTTCGAAGAGGGGAGGGTGGACGTCCTCTCCTTTCGCGATCTGAAGGGGGTTCGGGCTGTGGAATTTTATCATTATAATCGCAATTCGAAAGTGATACCGATACTTGTACTTACAAGGTTGAGCGGCATGGGTGGCGGAGGCAAACGCTGCGTACTTACGGCCATTTCGGAATCGTCTTTAAACTGATATGATGCGATCGTGTCTATCCATGTGCATGTGCTGCAAGTCAGTGAAAGACGCGTCGAGCCATGAACCAACGTCGACGCACTCTGAGAAGATTTTCTGCCCGGTCTTTGGACGCGCCTCTCCCCGTACTTTGCGCACTCGTCGTCGTCGTCGTCGTCGTCGTCGTCGCCGACGGCGATATCTTCGTTGTTGTCGTTGAGTTCAAACGCGCGAACCAGGCTGCCGAACGTGTTTACTCAGGGGCGTAAGACCGAATTCTCACGGCAGGAGAAGAGGATCGACGCTTGCAACAAATTTAAATTCAACGTTCTTACGCTCCGAGTCATCTCATGTTGTCGACTTCGTCTCTTCAAGACATCCTTCAAGTTACTGAATACCTCTACCAGGGTTCTCGTGCGACGCACATATCTATCATTGGGAGCGTTAATAATCTGGTGGCTTTCCGATCGAAAACCTGAACTCTCATTGCGCAACTGGAAGTGCTACAATGAAGCACCCTCGTAGGACATCTGCATCAATATTGCAAGAATGAATTTTGCTTTCAACTATCTTAAGGTGTACGCCGACGATGACTGGTTTGTGCAAGTGGCTGACGCTGGCACAAAGTAAACAAAGCTGGCATTAGAATGCACCATTTCCCCGCATTCCACCACGCACGGGCGCACCTCTCTTTTATTTGGCGCGGGTTGGTCCCGTTGCCTTCTGGTCTCTAACAATTGGTATGCTGGACGCCGTCACAAATACTCCTGGGCCTTGGGATCCATTCGCAGGTGCAACGGAGCTGCTTCGCTTGGTCTTTGGCGATGCAGTTTCTTTCCTCGATGACAGTCACGGGCTGGAATCACCTTTGAGGAGCCCGATATCAAGTTCATTGGATTCTCACTCGCCGACTCAATCTATCCGTAGGAATCCATCCAAGACTTCCCGCACTGCGGTTTCTCTTTCCGACGATAGATCTGGCGACAATACAGGCGCTTTCAAGGATTTCTTGGGTGTCCCGGAAACACCTGATCAGGACGCCCTAGATCTTTTGGAACTGAAGGAGAAATACCGAACCAATACACCCTTACCCCAGATCGAGTCAAGGTCACTACCCACACAGTCGCTCAGCTCAACGGCACAGATCAACGACCCTCAACCAAATTCTGGCGGTAAAGACGCCAGCGGCGACGGAACGCAGAAATCTGCTATCGGAGGCTGGGAGCCGTCGGAAGGAGATTCGCTTCCTCTGGTTGACATTTCGTTTGATTCATCGCTTCTTCGGCCGGCACAAGTAACGAGTACCATTTCGCGTCCCTTCCATGAAGAATTGTCAGGAATGCCCACAAAGCCTTCTCGACAGGCGGGCAATTCCAACGTCAAGATTTATCCAGGTCCATTGCCGACAACGAACTCATACAACGTCACTCCCTCTACGTCGGCAGGCAGAGGGAATACTATCTCGGGACGTACAGGACCTTCTGGCCTCACGCCCACCAATGATATTGCAGGACGTCGAGTTCAAGCTGGCGAGAATAGGGTTTTGACGGCGCAATCAAATGCTCCTGCAGCGGCTCAACCGAAACAACGTTTGGGCAAGGTTGTGACCTTGCCACCGTCTGCTACTCAAGAGCGGTCCTCGAACATAGTGGACATGGATTCTGTTCGGAAACTCCACACTCTCGTGCCGCCTCAACTAGCAAAATCCATCACGAAGAGTACGTTGAAGGCTCGAGAGGACGAGAGCATGCGCCTGCGTCTCCAACAACAAGATGGACCTGGATTCCTCAAGAATGTTAAACAATCTGGCGGAGCGATGACAACATTTCGAACAGGCAGCGCCGATGGCTCTCTACTCCAACGTCCAGCTTCCGAGGCAAAGCGAATTCCGTACCCAATGCAACCACTATCGAACGAATCGAGGCCCAATTCCACGCCTGCCGTTCTTGGTACCCCTTCAGATACTCAAGTAAACGGTTTTCGACAACCCAGTGCACAAGCACCCTTGGCTGTCGCGCGACAGGTTGCGGTTTCTTTACCTGCTACCCAATTTCAAAATTCGACGTTGGGACTTGGCCTGCCGAATCATAAGCCAATGCAGTCAGTCACTCCTCAAGTCTCTGCTTCGCACAATAGTCAAGATCAAGTCAACACTCTTGGCGCTGAACTGACTGGAGCTCTGTCTCGCACCATCGGGTTTCGTTTCGATCATGAACAGAAAGAAAATGACCCAGCCCGCGTCGTGCATCAGACTTCAGGTGCCCAGCCGAATATACGACCTCTCGCTGACTCCAATGTAACGAACACGCAAGACCTGCGATCTTCTTCGGCTTCGGAAGCTCTGCAAACTTTGAAAAGAGCCTGGAGTGACGCCGAAGTTGGACACGTAGGTTCATCCCTCCAAAAGAAACATCGACTTCTTTGAATTTATTCCATATAAAACTTCTTGCTCTTCTCTGCTGGGTTTGATGCGCTGTCTGATCCCTGGTTTTCCTCGACCTTTCGTCTTTCATTGACTTGCATGCTTGGTGTTGTAAATTAGCAAGTGCTTTCGATTTGTTATCTCTTATCGTATGTTACCCATCAATGAATATTTCTTACCTTCATACGGCGAACTGAGTGATGCTTTAATGAGTGATCAGCTCTCCATAAGGTGTTGAACAGAAGAGAAATATCGTCATCAATGAGGAAGGTAGGTATATCACTTTTTACTCTTAGAATTCGACGGCCCCTTCCCCTTGGGCTTCCCGAAACTCTTCCCTTCAAATCCTGGTCTACTCTTGATGGGCTTTGACTTGATGCCTTTCCGCTTGTCATTCCGTCTTTCGTTTCGCATCGCTACGTTGTCCGTGCGTTTTTGTTGACGGGCAGCCATCGCTTGAACGACTTTTTCTTTCCGTTCCTCCCTGATAGTAGTTGTAAGCAATCCAATGGTGGAAACGTGATACAGAAGAACCGAAGATTGACGCACCAAGACTTCTTCGACTTTTCTTTAGACTTTTCCTTCCGTTTTACTGACTTCTGTAAGCGACCTTCATCGTCCTTGACTTTACCCCCTTCCATCCTTGTTTCTGCCTTCTCCCATTTCTCCCTCTCTTCAATAGCTTTCCGTTTCTCTTCGGGTAGAGCAGCGAGCTTCTCAGAGCGAGCCTGGAGTTTCGCAAGAGCCTGAGCGGGATCGGATGGCGCTTTGAATTTTTTGCTATTCTTTGAGTTGCTTCCAGACGGGCCAGCAAGAGTCGAGAATGCGATGTTCGTGAGGGATGCGGAGGCGTGCTCTCCGTGCGAGTTGTTCGACTTGGAATAGACGTCTGGGACAAGAAGTTGATTCTGACGATATTGTATGGTAAGTGAGCGATGCAACAACCTGTGTAATAAAAAGCGGAGACGCACCTTTGTTACGGGTCCTGAGACACCCTTATCCTTTTCACCGTGTTCACGATTCTTCTTTCCCTTCTTTTTCTTTTGATCCCGCTGAGCTCTTCGCTCTTCGAGTAACTCATCTCGACTCCCAGCACCCTCCTCACCATTCGCGCCCTTCTTCGACTTGTGTGATAGTTGAGCCATTCGCGCTCGGAGTTTTGCCCGAAGTTCCTCGATACCACCGGAAGACATCGGTGTGTAGACAACAGCTGAGTCCTTCTGGCTCTCTGGTAATTGCTCGTCACCTTCGAAGTCTACGTCCATCCCCTCTGCAGCATCCGCATCACCGTCGTCTGCGCCATCGTTCTCACTTTGAACATTTTTGGGAGTCTTTTTGGAACTTTTCGAGGTAGATTTGCTTGAAGATGCAGTGGCAGCTTCCTCTTGCAGTTCTGCGATAGTTTTGTTGTTGGAAGGGTCAAGCTTGCATTTCTTTCTGTAAGAATTGGTCGGATGGGTGAAAAAACGCGTCGCACCTTGTCTCGTTTTGCTTTCTTCGATGCTTCTTTCACCGCCTGCTTCGGCGCTGTTTGACCTTTCTTATTCTTCTGGTATTTGGAGTACAGCTATTTTCGAATTAATTTCTTGACTTCAAGAGAGATCGTGAAGGTTTTGCGAACCTGCTCTTTGTTTTCGTCGTTCACGATGTAGTATTTTGCGGGGATCAGTTTGAGCAAGGCCTCAAAATCTGCATTGTGTTTCTCGAGAGATGCACGGAGGTCGACGCTCTCCACCATTTTACAGGATGTCTGTTGGTCGTTTTTGCGGAGAGATACGAAGTGAGGGGAGGAAGACCGTGACAAAACGTGGACACAACCCAAAAGAATATTTTGCCGAAGCGGGCCGTCGAAAGCCGGATTGCTCGCAGAACAGGCTTTCTCTGTGACCGCCGCAATGGTGGGGTCCGTTTCTCCTCCATCTTCGCGAACCTCTCGTCGTAGGCATGTCACCAGAAAGACTTTCGGGTGCTCAAGACTACGAGGATCTGCTCAACAAGTATGATACTTGGATGTTCGACTGCGACGGCGTCCTCTGGCGCGGAAACGAGCTCATCGATGGCGTAACGGAAGTTCTGCAGCTCCTGCGGTCAAGGAGTTAGTAATTCATGCCACCGTACGCTCGCTTAAAAGGGCCTAACTACAACCTCTTATTGCTGTAGAAAAGCAGATCATATTCGTCACGAACAACGCCACGCAGTCGCGTAATACGTATAAGAAGAAATTCGACAAGCTCGGATTAGAGGCACACGTAGTACGTTTTTCCATTGCTCAATGTCCACAATTTTTCACTGAATTGATGTTATCAGGACGAGATCTTTGGTTCTGCATTCGCATCTGCTATCTACTTGTCATCCGTCATCAAATTCCCGAAAGAGAAGAAGGTGTTTGTTATAGGCATGCCTGGGTTGGAAGAAGAGCTTCGCGCCGAAGGAATAAAGCACGTTGGAGGTTCCGTAAGTCTAGTGTTCAATATATTGTAGCAAGCACTGATCAAAAACCGCGCACATTTTCTGCTTTCCAGGATCCCGCCGACAACACTCTGGAACCATTCACCCCCTCATCATTTTCGCCAGACCCAGACGTGGGAGCCGTTCTATGTGGTCTCGATACCTCCATAAACTATACAAAGCTCAGCAAGGCGTTTATCTACCTGCAGAACCCTTCGTGTCTGTTTCTCGCCACAAACGAGGACTCGACGTATCCGACCGCAGGTGCTCTCCTACCCGGAGCCGGTGCGATCTCAGCACCATTGCGGTTTGCGCTCGGAAAGAATCCTGCAAGTATTGGAAAGCCAGCAAGGACAATGTTAGACTGTATTAAAGCTAAGTAAGTTCTAAGAAAATCTTTCTCATTCCTCGACTAAGGCTTGTCATCTCAGGCACGACTACGACCCGAGTCGAACTATAATGGTAGGAGATAGATTAAATACAGACATACTGTTCGGAAAGGAAGGTTTATTGTCAACTCTTCTCGTCCTCACTGGTCAGTTTGTCCATATTTATTTGTTACGACACTCTGTTGAATAAGCTTTTGCTCAGGTATAACACACGAAGAAGAGGTCTTCGGGGCCAACCCGTCTCCTATTGTGCCAGACTATGTTACGAGATCAATTGGAGACTTCAGGGCCTTAATCTGAGTCTCCGATCATTAGAGCAAGTATGAAGGCGTCGGTCACGGTCGACATGTCAATATTAATTCGCATACCGTAGCAGTAGAGATGTGCGTTTGGGAATGGATTCATCAAGATGTAGATATAGATCAATAGAACGAATATATAACATGAACTCTGCCAATAGAACTCGAAATCAGATTGTGTATCGGAAATATTTCAGTATCCTGTGGTTGAGCCAGATTGACAGTGACGAAGAGTTGGAATGTGCCATCAAAACCGTGAGAAACGCAAAGATTGTATGTCATCGAGCAAACTTGCCGTAAAACGCGTCTCTTCCGTCTCTTTCAAGTCGAACGCCCATCATCGATACAAGGACGAGCGCAAGTAAAGCTTTTTCCAGTGGAACCTCGCGACAAAGCCACTTTAGGACGATGGCTTCGACAGAATCTGGTCGCGCTCCCTTCACGAATCCTCGCAAATGCATTTTGTCCAAAGAACAACTCGAAGCCTTCCAGAACTCGAGTACCCACAGCAAAATTATCTCGTACATTGAAGTTTTGAATGAAGCGGTAATTGGCGTCAAGCTATCGGACGGATGCACAGAATCGCCAGTTAGCGAACGTTATTTTTTCGGATGTAGTTTCTCATCAGTATTAGGGAGTTCAAGCGATTTTGAAGATCCTCGATGAAGTCGGAAAGATCGCGGTCGATACTCCTCCGTTGGAAAACTCAGGTTCGAGGTTTGGGAACCCAGCTTTCCGCGACTTTTACGACAGAATATCGAAGGTTCGTTTGCGACTCCTTTGTTATGCAACGTCTGTTTGAATAAATTATCCAGTCGTCACAAGAATTACACAGTGAACTCCCGGGACTACCTGAGAACGCGACAGTCGAGTTGTCAGCTTATTTTACTGAATCATGGGGAAATAGGACACGCATCGATTATGGAAGTGGAATGGAACTGAATTTCTTGTGTTGGCTGTAAGCCCATTCTTGGAAGTTCGCTAACTAAAGAGCTAAAAATCGTCTAGATTTTGTCTTGAAGAACTGAAAGTCATCCAGGAATCGGACCACAAGGCACTCGTTATCAAAGTATTTTGGAGGCACGTACATAAGACGTCTAATTTACGGACGATCACTCAGTTTATAGTTCATTCGTCGTCCTTTACGTGGCACATGCAGGTACATCGAAGTCATGCGCACGTTGCAGAGCTCATACTGG
This sequence comes from Schizopora paradoxa, assembly GCA_001020605.1. Taxonomy (NCBI): domain Eukaryota; kingdom Fungi; phylum Basidiomycota; class Agaricomycetes; order Hymenochaetales; family Schizoporaceae; genus Schizopora; species Schizopora paradoxa. The sequence continues at coordinate 19,271 of KQ086039.1, forward strand.
CTCGAGCCAGCGGGTTCCCATGGCGTGTGGGGTCTGGACGACTACCATTTTCTACCATTCCTCTTTGGTTCCGCTCAATTGCGAGGCAAGTGCGGTTTCGTTGCGGGTGGATAGTACGCAAAACGATTTTGATCCATCTAGGGCACAAATATATTCGTCCAAAGTCCATCCACGACAGCGATGTGGTCGATGAATATTCGAAGGACTACATGTATCTTGCTTGCATCAAGTTCATCAACTCCGTGAGTTCGTCCTCCGAGTTTCCACGTCATCAGCGTAGGCCCACATGGCGCCTTGCTTCTTGACTGAAGAACTCCCTTGATCGAGCGCCCTCTCCCTCACGTCTCCTTCCATCACTAACATTCAATGTTCTTGCGCTTTAAGATCAAAACCGCTTCTCTTCGATGGCATTCGCCAATGCTGGATGATATTTCTGGCGTACGTAGCGTTCATGTTCCACGACGCATCGTCAAGCTGATCTCCGAACTTAAAGGTGAAGACATGGGACAAAGTCAACTCTGGGATGGTCAAAATGTACCGTGCAGAGGTTCTGGGTAAACTACCGGTGATCCAGCATTTTCTTTTCGGTTCGATCTTGCCGTTCGAGGGTCCCATTATGCACGAGGCGGAGTCCGACGGGGACGATGCGCACTGGGGCCATGCGCACAACCATCCTGGAAACGACGTAAGAGAAGGGTGGGGAGACTGCTGTGGGATACCAGTGCCGTCTGCATTTGCTGCTGCAGCTGCTGAGAAGCCCGCGGGCGCCAGGCTGGAGGGCCCCCTAGTCCGACAAATCCCATTCGATTGAGGGCCCTGTCGATCATTGCATCCATGCACACAACGCTTAAAGTTTAATTCTCGCTCTTTCGATCCTCTTCTCTTCTTTCCGTCGATGTGATATGTATGTATTCTTGCACCTCGCTTTCCGTTTGTGTATCCCAAAGTGCCTTGTCGAAGGCCCAAGGCTGCACGGACAAGGTTAAGCTCGTGTGACCCTCGAACCTGAGTTACTCGGAAAGGTAAGCGATAATGCTCTCGCACTGATAACAGCCAGGACACAGGTAAGTCACTTTGTACCGTTCCTTCATACGCCATACAGCACTTTCTTCGCAGGACACAAATTCATGACGTTGATGATAATGGATTTTCCAGACGAAATTCTGGTCAACGTCATACTAAAACTCCCATGGAAAACCATACTGATTGTTCAACGAGTACGTCACCACTTTGTTGATAAGATGAAGCTCTCGTGGATTTATCTCTTTCTTACGCTACTTCGAAGGTCAATCAAAGGATATGCGCATTAGTCTGCGAAACCAAGGTCATTCAATATACCATAGAACTCGGATGTGCGGGAATGGTGGATTGCCAGGCAATCGACACCGTGGAGAAACGCCTTGACAAGCTTCGACGGTATCAGGCATCTTGGATGCGACTCAAGAGCAACCGTAGACAACTCATTCAACTCCCCCAAAGTCCTATCTGGGAACTTTCTGGTGGAGTCTTGGCTCAAGGCATTCCCTCCACTCCAGGCTCTTTCGACGTGCACAGAATCGTCTTCACGCGTCTAGCTCGGGACGCACGGGGACAATTAAACGAGAAGCAATGGGAATATGAAAACAGCGATATGGAAATAAGAGACTTCACTATGGATCCGTCCCAGGACCTCGCAGTTTTTATCTCGACGCCGCGGTGAGTAAAACAATTAATGACCAGTGCAACTGTTTTTTGACAATGTTTTTTTTTTCTTTCTTTTAGGCCTGCAGACACTGACGAGACAGCAAAAATAGTGTTCATGTTTGTCACTTTAAGGACCTTTCGGAAGCATCCCCGGGCACATTCAGGGATTCTAATGCACGAGATTAGCACGTCTTTGGCCAGTAGATGCACAAACATCCAGCAACTCTGTGCAAATTACATCTGTTTCCTGCATTCCGCCCAGTTTGACGACGCCTCGGAGGAACTCATCGTCTGGGACTGGGTATCTGGAGAAATGAAATTCGTAGGTCGCTTCCTGCATATAACGATCCATAATTGCATCTAATTTTGAGCAAAATGTATGTGACCCAGCGCCTCACGGACTGCATGGTTCGCTCGTTCTCATTCATCACGCCGACGCATCTACTGCTTGCATTGCAGCTTGGTTTGGAGTCCGACACGCTGGACACATACGAAACGCCTGTTCGTCTTGTCATCTGCGACATAGAGGCTACGGCACATATCGAAAAGCGAGGAGGAAGTCAAGGAGGGCAGAATTCATATTCTGCAACTTGTGTGCTTGACTTGCCCCCTATGCAACCCTACGCGGACATTGTCGACGTTCTCATTCGTTCTGACCCTGCCCCGTTCAGTCACAAAACTTTCACCTCGCCGGAGACTGATGACAGCGAAACAAGTCAGGATCAAGACACTCGCAAGTCCTCTGGAGACGTTCCCTTCGCTTTGGCTCCGCATAATCGTCTTTTCGTAATCAATATCTCTGTCTATCCAGAAGATGACATGGATGAGGATGACGTCCGGTCAGATTATATCAACCTCGCGCTATTCATTCCCCTTTCCACACTCATGAAATTCACCTCCCCATCCTCTCATACCGAAGTGATCTTTGGAGCAGCCGCCAGGAGTGCAACGCCGTCTACAGCCACAAACGTCCAGGTAAAATGGGATGAGTGGGTGCCTCGTGGGTCACGGATTTTTGTCCTCCCGAACGAAGAGCGCGTCTGGGTGTGCAACGTCTACGGGTCACGGTTCGTCTACGCGCTCGAAAGCAGTCAGGCTGACGGCGAACCCGCGCCTCGCCGGTTTGCCGTCATGGACTTCAATCCTCATGCAGCTCGACGAGCCATTGCTGTAGTCGATTCCAAATCCACGCACGTCGAACACTTCCAACTGGAGGAACATAAAAAGGCTGATATCATCGAAGCATCGCATGTCGAATGGTCTTGCGTGCCTTCGACGCTTTCTTCCGAAAAATATCGAATCTTCACGCAAGATGTGACAACGGACCTTCCCTTCCAACAATCCTTTTCGCGTAATGCGTTTGTCTTTGATGGCCTCTTGCTCACCGAGGACAACATACTTCTTGTCAAGGCGAGTCACATACACCTCCATGGAGTTACCAACTTCGTCCTCTGAGCATGAAATCCGATTCAGCCTACCTCATGGATTTCAGATGAGGCGCCGGACGTTTTTGACGTGAGGACACTGCGTCGTTACCCGAGTCGATGCATTGGAAGAAGAAATGTAATGCACAACATTGCACACTCCGAACCTCGTCATGGGTGTGCGTACGTCAAACACCCACGAGACTCTATTTCTCGCCGTAATAATCTCTTCCTGTGGTGGACACCGGAATTTGGGGTGGTGGAATGGGGCCTGATATACTTGGTTTCGGTCGATGTGTATCAACTGCACCGATTGGAAGTGCGAATCTGTAAAGAAGAGTTTATACCCAAATGCGAATCTCTACCAGACAAACGTACCTTTCCTCGTCACACCCATACGCCTTAGGCGTTAATTTGATTACAGTGTGTAGTGGAATCTTTATGTACGGTAAATCTGCTTGAGGGAGGTCATGGAAGTACGCATATAGACAACGTAAAATAGCCTTGGGGGAGTTCGAACTCTCTCTCAGTAATTTCAGAAGAGTACAAATGACGCACTTGATGCCCAATTATAAGAATGTTTCCCTGTCTTTCCAGTTCCATGATGACCGGCTCAAGCCGCACTACCACGTCTCGATATGATTCCCCCCCTGGAGCGGCATGTTGAAGAAATGATTTAAATATCGACCTTCGTACTCACCGCGGTAGCGATAGTTGAATTTATCGTCATCCCTATTCGCGAAGTCTTCGGGATATGCTGCCTATGGAGCCGTCATCGCGACTGAACAACATGCAAACAATATGGTAACTCTACCTCGATCTCATCGTAGGTCATTCCGTCGCAGACGCCTGCGTCTAATTCGTCCAACGATTTCCAAGTGAGTTTATTGTATGGAAGTTGAGAAGCTGTCTGGATGGTTCTCTGTAAGGTTGATGTCCACACCGTCAAAGGCGCATCCCCAATGTTATCGGTGATCAACGCTGGAAGCGTATTCGCATATTGCTGGCCTCGTGGAGACAGCAACGAGTCACCACCGATCTTTCCTTCGACATTAAACTGACTTTCTCCGTGCTGTATTAACAATAATGAGACAGTAAACGTGACTATATGCGCAGCAGAACGAACCCTTGAGAAGAATATGCTTCGTGGTTTGATATGAAGATTCATCAAGTAGTATGCGACGCGACTTTGGAGGTATCCGTGAATCTGACAGACCGTCACTTGGCTTCCAACGTTCTTGATACGAAGGTATGAGAGGTTCGGTTCGGTGACTGTTTGATAGACAGCTTCGTATTCTGCGATTCGTCTCAAGAAATCGCGACGAGCTTCGTCGCGAGACATATCCTTATAGTCCGGATCGCCTGCGTTGACTTTGAGGTCGACATTCGCCGAAATGATGTCCGGATCGTCACAGAACGATTCAAGGAAAATCAAGTAGAAGCCTTTCTCTTTGGCGACACGGGCACGGATCTTCTCACTAAAAGCAACAGATTTGGATGAGCCCGGCAAGGAGGTGAGATGCATGCGAAAACCAAGTACCGTCTGCTCACCGTGCTATTCGTTGCATCTTTATGAGTATGAAGAGCAAGATCACGAGGCAATAACTATAAGATTGAAAGACCACGCACCATGTATCCCGACATTTCCGCCGTCTTTCAACCATTGAATCAACATGTCCAAACTATCTTCAGATAGAGAATCCCGCAGTCTATTGGCTTCCTCGTTGTTATGGCTGAAATATTTCGCAGAGTGATCCTCTTTGATACCACTCCTATGAACTGTTAGATTTCGGATGTAAGTCAGATCACATCACCCACTGCTCAGCTTGCTGTCTCGCTCGCGTTCGCCGTAGTTGGCCGACATTGAACACCTGGTATATCGACATCAACGCTATCGGGACTCTTACATCAATCACCGACATACCTTCACTTCGTATTCGAGCCACTACTCAACGTGTAAGCAAGCGACATCGACAAACGGGGGCGTGAAGCGAACCTTCAGGTATCGCATAAGCTTATTGCTGAGGTACGACTTTCCTCTAGCCGGGAGCCCTACCTATAGCGAAGCACCGATTAGACGACAAGCCTAACATAAGGTCTTTGAGAAGGATGCGTATTTACCATAGCAAGGACGATCTTTGCTTCAGAGTAATCGGGCTTGGCCACTGATTGAAGATGCTTGACAGATAACTTGATTCTGAATTCGTGACACGCACCCTTATTCCCAATACCGACTACTGATCGAGGTGGCGTAGCTGTCTCCTGCCTACTACGACTGGCTGCACTCGTCTCATCGAACTTCTTCAACCTTCAAAGATACGTGCAAGGCGTGCAGATGAGCAAGGCGCAGTTTGACGACATTCAACTCTGGCGATGGACTCACAAAGGGCTTCCTGCGCTGAATACGGGATGCGGGGACGCAACAGCTGACTGCGAGTCGAGTCGTCGTTCCGTAGAAGACATCGATGGCTAAAGTGGGTTCGACGAGTGTGGAATGCGAGACGAAGTCGGTCAAGCGCATCCTCTTGCAATCGGTGGGGGTTGCCGGGCGGCGCGGCGCGGCGAGCCGAGATGTAATGGCTGTGCCGGCTCTTTCCGGGTGTATCCGAGCGCGATAATACTTGAACGGTTTCGCACATGGCTCCAGCAGGTACATGAATGTCAAACAAATTTATAATTCATGAGTTCAATTCTCCAGTGAGCGTATGCCCTTAGCAACTTTCACTTTTCCCCCATGTTCTGCCGCGGGGGAAATGCTCTTTAAGACCAGATTTCAGTACTGTATTTTCGGGTCATCAATTATATACTATCAAATGCATATTCCTGTAAGGTCCGCTAGATCTCGACAGATCAGTTTTTCAGGTGTAATATATCCACAGTATTTTTTGGGCCGATGCTCATGGTGAGAGCTGCACCCGTCGCACACATCTGGCTGAGATGAATTAATTTTGTATTTAGGTTTTGCTGCAATTTCCGTTGACGGTGTGCAATCATGTCCGAGTTTGAGGAGGTCCGGTAGCAATGGTGGATTCAGGGTTGCGCAGACTCGGAGCAAGCCATTGTTTGGGATGTAAGTATAAATTGATTGCATTAAGTCACTTTGAACTTAAAATATTGTACTGATTCACATCCCCCAGAAACAAAATACACAAAGACTTCAAAGAAAACCAGTCCTCCTATCAAACATAGATAGTTTGAACATAACTGGTTGAAATACCTCGAAAATATGGCTGCACTATGTCTAACATTCAGAGCTGCTCAAATTACAATCATTGCACTTCTTTCATCTGAAGTGAAAAAAGAAATCAAGCCATATAGAGATATCTCAGAGACTATAATAAAAGAAAAAGTGAAAAGACATTTTCGAAGACAGCTTCTTTTGCATTTGAATAAGGATCCTCAAAATCCACTCAGATGTGCAAACTATTTCACTTCCTGTCCATGTCTGGTAAGGATGTACCTGTAAGATGCATAGCAAATGATCTCATTTTTGTATTATTATCTATTAGGGATGTCACACAAGAGTCAGAAATGAACTCATTGTATTCTATTCACTATACTGCTGATTATTTGGAGCTGCTTACGAGTCCGATTGTTGCGGTTTATTATGACCATCTACCACCACCTCAGCAACGTCTTTGGCACTCAAGCTCAGTGTATACTTGTACCCAAGAGGCAATGATGCTTTGATTAATAACATTCAGAGATGGTGCAGTATGCTATACCTAATATAAATCATCTTCATTTATCTGATTTTGTCTGACCACCAATGAGAGCACTAGTAGAAGTCAGCCATTGATTTATACTTGTGTATAGCCTCTGGCAATATGATAGGATGTACATAATACTATACTATCAAACCCCATCAATATGAGCAGTCTTCATGTATTGTCCTTGGGAAATGCACCCATATTCTTTAAATCAGAATCAGGTTCAAAGGATCCACAGTATCCCTTGATTGTTCAGTATAGAAATTCAATAACTATGTTGTAAGGGGAAAATGGGGTTTTCCTGATGTATTGGATGTGGAAGTTCAAGTCCAAATTTCTTATGTGACAAGCGAGAAGAAGTACATGTGCACTTGCAAAAACTCCAAAGACAATTGTTATGATGTTATCATAGCAACCATGACTGCCCAAAATTGTGACTGTCTTCAGAGGAGAGTTGCAAAGCATTGCCTCATTTTGTAACTTCATGTCTTTATCTGCCAGTGGCACACATTTTTGCATCATGGAATGTTTCTAAGCAGTTAAATTATGATATGCATTCCACAGTCAACAGTTTGATGATTTGTCAAATTCCCTTGTTAAAATTTCGAACCTATTTTGTCCTCAAATGAACTGTGGATCGTTGCCTTGATTACTACTCTGAGCTCTGAGTCCTACAAAATTAGTAGTAGTTGCTGAATCAAGCAACTTCAAGTGGGAGACTTCTGGAGTTCATGGACGTACAAACTACTAGTAACTTGAATGAGCTACTGTACTAGTATTTGTTGCAATAATAATATTGTACTATTAAACTCAGTAATTCTAGTTTCTCCCCCTATTTTTTCTTTGCTCTGAAAAAAACTTCTTTACATCAAGAGGTTACTTCACAAGGCAAATTTGTATTTTTTTAAATTCATGAAAATACGAGCAAAGCAATGCACTGTGGGGACAACTTTATGAGATGGACTTTCTTATAAATATGAGGGTCCCCTTCCACCCTAGACTCTCCTTAAAAGCACCAACACCTCTGACCCGAGTTTGTATTTGCAGCTTGTGGCAAAAATGCCTCAGATTTTCGTTACTGCACAGGTCACAGAGATAGCTGATGCAAAAATTAGAGCTTTCTCACTCAGTGAAACTGATATCAAGGGAGAAGCAATAAAAAACTACAGGACCAAACTTCAGGCAAGCCTAAATGCCAATTACTATCACCAACTCAACAGTGCTCAGAGCATAAAGGTTACAATTCAGATCCAGTGAGTAAGGATCAATACATAAACTCTCTCTTTTTGACAACTGTTTGCAGTGATATTATTAAGAACTCACAAGACACATATCTTGTTTATTATACAGCTGATTATTATAATATGGAAGTGGATCCAGAAGTCCTCTTTGCTTGTGTAGCCCAGAGTCCATTGCTAGTCCCAACTGAGCAAGTATTTGGGTATTATTCCAAACTGATTGGGACAAGCAGATGTATGCCAAACACGTCTGCACGGCACTATGGGAGGTACTAGACAGTAGTGGTAGCAAAAGAAAAAAGAATATACGCCATTGGGTGGCATTTGTGGGAGCTGATTGGGTGCGAGTGATTGTGTGAGCCTGGAACTGAGACGGGATGCTCGGGGGAAGCGGAAGTAATTGGCTGGAAAGGAAATAGTCATAAGATCACGATCGGGCCAGGGCTGGAAAGAACAGGGATCGTCGCGTTGACGAACGTGGACAAGGTTTGGGCAAGGTCGCCGATCAAAAGGACCCTTGAGAGTTCCCACGTCGATAAGACCTGGTTTATAGGTGCAGCGTTACGTGTGGTTACGTTAGCTCCCTCCTTCTTTCGCCATGTCCTCCCATAGAAATACCTCAGCCGCCAACAACGCCCAGCCCATCACCGCTAACGGCGTCGGCGGCGGGGCACTCTCCCAGAGCTCACAGGACGGGCCTCCGACACGCAGCAGGAATGCACGCGCACAGGCCCGCCATCGTGCAAAGCGCAAGGCCTACATCGAGCAGGCACGTCTCTCTCTCTTCGCTGTCAGCCCCCTCGTCGTGCATGTACTGATCCACGACGATCCAGCTCGAGGAGACGGTCACAAAGCTGCAGCACATGCTCCAGATAACTCCAGAGCAGGCTGCCCAGCTTCCCCCGCTCTCCCAGAGAGTCCGCGAGCTCGAGGTGGAGGTCAAGCGTCTACGCGCAGAGAACGACCGCCTTCGCCATGGCCAGCACATCGAACCCCACCACAGCCCACTCGCAATGAACGTCGCTCCGGGACACAACGTCCACTCTCATCGTCAGCACAACCACGTCCACGACGCCCCCATCGCATCCCCGTCTGCTGTCGCCCCTCCAGGCTCACATGCCACCTTCGCTTCCTCTAGTGCCAGTCCAGCCCCGTCTCCCACTCCCCTCCCCGTGTTCTCTCCATCCGGCTCTATCATCAACGGATTCGACGACCGTGAAGCTGTCAAGAAGCGCAGGCGCCATTCCATCGAACCCAGCGACCTCCCTCCGCCTGGGTCTGCCCATCCGAATGGCTTTATGGTGAGCATCTCTCATTACTTCCATCTCTACCGCAATCTGTCATTTCGTAACACGGCGTCAAAACTGACGCTTTTGTTTTCTCCACCCCGCAGAACCACTCCAACGCGCCGTCCTCGAATACTCGCTTGCTCCCGCCACTCGCTCTCGCCCCTCAACCCACCCACAACTCATTCGGGCAGGGCATGGCTTCGTATAACAACAGCAACGGAAACGCCTATCCGAATCCCAACACACCCACTACTGCGACATCCTCCTCCTCGGCATCGACGCCCCCACACTCGTTCCCCCCTTCCTCGACGTCCTCCACGCCTGCAAACAATCTTAGCAGCAACAGGAGCAACAGCTCTTCTACCCCGAACTTGAACGCGAACACGAACGGCAACCCCCTTGGCGGCGTAGCGGGCTCTTTTGGCTCAGGTGTCACGCTCCCTACGCCAGTTCCTTACCACATGTCGCCAGCGAATGGTCAGTCCCATCATGTTCATGGGCAGCAGCAGCAGCAACACGCCGTTCACCACAACCACCACACCCACCACGGTGGGTTTGAACCTGTTGTGCCCAAGGCGGAAGACGATAACGCTTCGTTGCTCAATGGTTCAGGCGGGTTTGGACAACAGCGCCAGAGCCAAGCTCAAACGACCTGGCACCAACCCCCGCACCATCCGTCGCCTTATTCGGCCCACGCAAGTGGGGGTGGCAGCCACTATGGCGGCTCTCAACACTATGGTCTTCCCCCTCCTCATACGCCTGCTCCGCAGCAGCAGCAGCACCACAACGGCTATAGTCAGCAGCAACAGCATCAGTACGCTCCTCCATCTCACCATCAACACCCGTTCGGTGGGAGGGCATAACTATTGTCCTCCAACGCGCTCGCACACGCTGTCACACCTCCCGTTTCACCATTCCATCATTCAGGCAAACAAAAAGAACCAAAAACCGATAAACAATCCTTTTTCAACCGTAAATATTCGTTTCAGGGATTCGGTTATCTTCGGGGATTTGGGTCTCGTTCGAAAGTCGACCGTCGACTCGCCCCCCAACTGCCCTCTTACTCTGCCAGGCAACTTCCCCGAATCTACTCCGATCCCTATTCGCGTGGGTCCTGTGCGTGTGTATTCGCGCACAGCGTCTCCCTCAACATCGTCCACTCCCATAGTATATGCGACCGTGCATAAGAAGCTCAAGGCGCAACGTCGAAGCTGCGAGAAGGACACCTGCCCGCGTGGTGTCTCTCGGTCTCAGCGGTCACGGTCTCGTCTTGCCCCTTTGCTTCTTCAATTTTTCTATTTATCTACCAGCCACTTCCCTCGGGTTCTCGCTCGGGTTCTCGACCCTGCTGGTTGCTAGTCGGTCAAGAGTGTGTGTCAAACTGGTTCAAGACTTTCACGATAACGATAACGGCTTCCCTGCGGTGCGCGTTCAGCTGCGATCTTGCTGTATGCGTGCTGCCAGTGTGTTGGTCTTGTCGTGCGTCAAGTTGGCACCGCACGTCGCAAAGTTTCCTTGCTTTCTGTCTATCTATTCTCTCTCACTTTCTTCTCTTCTTTTTGTCGAACTGTTTTGTGTAGTTTCCCTTCGTTCTGTTGTGTCGCTATCGATCCATGTACTTCCTATCGTTTTTGTTGTATGTTCCCCAATCTCGCTATCTATCGCTTTCGTGTTTTCACTACCATGTACTCCTTGCTATTCCGCATTGTTGTTGTCGAATGCTTTGTACCCGTTTTCGCCCTCGCTATGTGTACTATTTTTTCCGCGCTTTCGCTGTTCTACGAAAAACAGAAAAAAAAGGTCTTTTATCTTGTTGTATCTACGTATAACTACAAAAATACAAAAAAAGGTTCGATCAATAAATAAAAGCCTGCCTCTCCAGAACGACGGTATCATCGCAAGACAACACCAGCGGCTCAGACCGAAAATATGCGCAAATGCAATGCAAACTGACGGTAACGGTTGCACGGGGGGAATTGCATGTGTTTAATTATGAAGCTTTCATCAATGAGAAGAAGAGGCTCTCGGGGGAGCACAGAGTGTACGTACAAGGATCACGTACACGTACACGTACACCGCGTAGGCAGGTTATGTATAGCCTTGGCCTGAGGCCGGGGACGGGGTGCGGGGTGCGGTACGCGGGGGAGAGTTCGATTCGGTCGGTTCGCATCATCAAAGACACGCATACACGCACGCATCATCATAGGTACGCCTATCACATCGCAGGCATCGAGGAAGGTCGACTTGTTCGAGGAAGATTCGCTTCGCTTCGGCGCGCCCGTGATGGAGATAACGTACACCGCGTACGTTATCCACAACTATTACGTTTCTCTCTCTCTGCGCACCAGTGTCCTCGTCTCGCCTATCTCATCAATGAGGGGCGAGAAGCCTTGATTGAAGCGGTTCGGTTACGGCAGCGCTGCACATCCACCTTCCCACCACAGTGGTAGAGAAGGACAGGGTAAAGAACAAACAGAGTTCGGCTTGGCCCACGCTCTTTAATGAGCTGCTTGATGGGATGGCTGTTCTTTCGTTCTCGTCCTCGTTCGTGGGGGGGGTGCGTTCCCGGCGGCGAAGCGAAGCGAAGCTCGGCGGGAGGCGGTGAGGAGGGAATGGCTCGGATGTTGTTGTCCTGCCGCCGTCGTCGCTCTACGAGAATGGGATTCAGTAAAATCCGACGAAGTCGTCGGGGGGAAGGGGAAGCACGCAAAAAAGAAAACTTTTCTGCTGATCGTGGTGCGAGCTTCGAAGAAGAACAAGGGGCAGCGACCTGAGAGGACCGTGATGAAATGAGCAACAGAGAGAAATAGAAAGAAAAGCCGAGATGGACGGCGGCTTCGACTTCGGGGAGAAGAGGTTGCAAGGGAGATTTGGTTTGCTATGCGGCCTCGCGGGACGGTGGGGCTATTCTTGGTGGTTGTTGTGCCTCAACCCGCCTTCTTGGAGCCGTTCGAGCGCCGTGATGCTTGAAGGTTGATGAGCAGCTCAGGACCTTTCCAGGTCGACATCGTACGAGAGCCATCTATGCAATCACTGCAGTGACGTTGCAGCAATGCACGATGAAAGAGCTTCGAAATTTGAGGAACGAGCACTGGCACGCACGCGCGGATGACGAGAGGGATCGACACATCGCCGTTTCCCCTTCCGCATGTAGCAAACCGTTCTCCTCGCCCAAAGCTTAAGAAAGATCGAATCGTTGATGTCTTCACATCCGTACTTTTCGTCTTCGGAGTCGGTCCGTAATATCAGGAGTTGTATGACGGGCGCAGCGGAGGACGCGACAAAAATCCCTGGAGTCCGTCGAGGTGGTTTGCGGTGAGCGAAACAGAGTTCCCCCAAGCTACGTGCTATAGCAGCAGGTGACGTCTCCATGATCTTTTTCGAACCCCTGTCGTCCACTTCGTATTCAGAGTTCGCCTGAAATAGATAGTCATGCATCTTCGCCGTAATGAAATGACCACTATCAACGAAATAGACACCGACTCACCGCATTGACGTTCTCCAACTACATCTATCCGACTTCATTCCTCGTATCTCGACCCGCTTACTTTTCTTTGTCCGAGTCCGTACCGTGTCAGGAGAATCTGTCACTTCGACGTACGATAGGCGCCAGGGGGGCGGGATGTCACCGTCCCCGATCATCGAAACTTTTCGTTCCTTCCTTACTGGCGAAATACAAAGCTCCGGTACTACAACACAACTAGAGAAAGAGGGCGAGAAGACGTCAATGAAAATTGTCATGGAAGACGTTGCCATTGTTCTCAAATGAAGAGAGGAAATTCCGATGCTGTACTCACTTCAAACTGGGAGATAAAGGCCCTTCACACTGAATCACAAACCCCTCTCGTCTCAATTGCGGCGTTCACTTCTCTGTCGGAGGCGGGTGCTAGACTTGAAGCTTGAAATGTGTTCAACCCCGATGGTGCTGCCTTGGTGCTGGCGGGAAGTGCCTAGGACCCTTGGGGTGGACATTTGACGGTCCCTGTTTGAGACCGTTTCAGGAGATTCGGTGGATATGCAGTATCTGATCCTGATGCATCATATGTGTCTTTGTATGCGGAATGACCATGCGCAACGCATAAGACCATACGAAAACGCGATATGCCGAGGACTAGTAGTGGACGAGTGAATGACGAGGGTCCATTTGTTTTCCCGCTGAGAGATGCCAATGGAGAAGGTGGCGACGCGTGACAGACTAAGACCGTCTATCTTTGTTCAGAAATGAAATGCATCTTCTCCGTCGAGGTTTCGGTGGAAGGCACAATGAAATCAGTGGGAACGTCGTAAACGGATAGGCACGAAAACGCACAGGCTATTCTTTCCAGCTTGTTGGATGTCTGTAGACGTCTATAATTGCGCGCTGCCTCCATCGGCGTTTCGAGTGCAAGCTAACCCTTCCCTTGCGGTTCGTGAGCGGAAGCTGTTCTCATTCATTTACCTAGACAAGTAAATCGTCTCAAACGGATTCAAAAGATAGAAAAATACCGTCCATTTTTCGGCCTTGGGAGGAGCGACCACGACTGAGCCGATGTACGGAGGCTGCGGATGAGAGCACGGAAGGGCGAGCGTGGCTACTGTCTCTTGCACGACGACGACGACGCGTTCCCTCGGCGGGTGTTCCTCAAAAGACGACGCGTGGATAATGATATGTCCGCCATTGCCAAAGAAACGCTAGCGCGCTGGAGCTCGCGATGATGGTGCAATCCATTTATCCAGGACGTCGTCCACACGACTTGTCAACGAGAGAACGCTGAACAGAAAAAAAATGAAGCGGAGATCCAATCTCACGCGCAGATTTAAAGCTCCGGTAAAAGCGCCGCGGAAATTTTTTGGGCTAAACACGTCTTGTCCTCGTCGATGGACGACGTCGAGTAACTCCTCTTCGACCTCCAAGACAGAAACCATGGAACACGTCGTCTCGCTTGTCTACTCGGGCGTCGTCGAGCCTGACCCACTTTTCTCAGCAATAGCTCGTCCTGAAATGACAGGCCATTGATTCAAAGCATCGGACGAAGGGGCTTATCGACTGCACGCAATACTCTAGACCCTCTTCTGTGCCGCTTTCGACAAGCTCTTCTCAGTGCTATCTACAACGAGAAAAATGCGCATGGGAGGCAGAAGTATCCCGTTCGATTGACTCACTACGGGACTTTGGTCTTCCTTTTGCAATCTTTCTTCTCTTCGGTACTGCGCTTTGAAGTTTTGCGGACGGCCGATCTATTTTCCTTCAAGGACAGCAACCGATTCAAGTCTCAAAGCAGAGCGTTCGGTCTCATGCTAGACTCGTGCAACGTTGCACCCTTGCTGCTCTGACCCGTGCGGCAACGATGCTCGAAGCTGAACGGATGTCTAGGTTTTAGCATTTAGCATTCACTACTCGTGAGATGCACCAGATGCGGTTGGTCGCATGGACAATCGTTATAATACTCAGACGCACGCTGATGTTTCTGATGCAGAGCATAAGAGTCGCTTCTGCGTTCGCATCTCCCGTCAGGATCCCCGAGGTGTGGGTACTACGCGATTATATTCCCCAGGTAATTGATTTCTGCTTTTATCTTAGAAATCCCTGCGCTAAAATGCTCCAACTACAGAATACATTCAAAAGCATCACATGTTTCACCTGGCACGCCCTACGTCTTGGTATTTCATCTATTGAAAGCGTTGGTGGTGAGGCGACATCATAGGACCACCACGACCCACAATTTCGTGTCCTCGTGTACTTTTCGGAGTACGGTCGTACGGTCGTGCTGGTTCCCTGGACCATCAGGATGGTCGAAAACGTCCGAAAGCAGCTCGTGCATTCATCGATAGTTTCCTCCGAAATGTGCCATGGCATCTTCCGGTGCGTCTTTCTCATTGAGATAATGACCCTTGCTCATGGAGCGGAAGCCTCGCTGAGCTGCGGCATTCAGGTTTTCGCGGGTGTTATACCATGCACTCCAAGTCGGTCTTTTTCCATGTTTCGCTGTCATTTACTTTTGTCGGAAAAGTCACGTTCCACCTCAAGGCCTGATGTCGCGATCAACATCGAACACACCCTTGTGAACACTCAAAAAATGCGACGGATCTTGCCATCGGTATTCGTAGAGGTCAGCGTACAACAGAAATAACAGTACCATTGCTTTATCCAGTTCTTATTCATTCATATCAGATTTCATACCCATCCGCGATCTTCTCGTGCAAGGTTTCGATTGGCGCTAGCCTCACCCTCAGCTGAACGAAGAAGTTGGGATACGAGAACGATAATCCATTGTCGACCAAACCGTTTCTTTGTGCTATCGGGTACAAAAGAATGCGAGCCGGTCAGGATTGACGTGGTTTCACATGCTATGAGTCTTATGGGTGCATGTGGATGCGCATGGATCCTAAGATTGAAATTTGATATGCCGAGGCTGTTTGTTCGAATTTGTTGATATACTCATGTGAGAGACTGGAAAACTGTCATCGTCTGAAGTAAGATATCCACTATCTCTTTGTCTGCGGCTACTTACGACTTTTATGAGGATTATGCATTAGTCAAGCGAATACGGCTTACGAACTTTTGCACTGTGCCGGAATAATCTCGCTGTTCTTCAAGTCCACGACAGAAAGCCTCCGCTGCGCAGGCGTCTAGCTCACGAACATTTACGGTACTCTGCACTTCCATTGCGAGCACCTTACGGCGACAAAGTCAGGTCACTCCGTACTCCTCAGCGCGATTGCTGGTCTACCCGACGATCCCGACGCTCTAGAGGGTATCTATTCATCAGCGCAGGCTGATGTTCGCGAAAAATTGTCGCGTTTCGAAGTGATCTGTCAAGAAGAGCTCTATGAGGTACCACACGGCCCCGTCTTCCGATCTTTTAAAAACAATCGAGATGTGCTGATAGGACAAATGCAACCTCGACCAGAAGTTCCTCACTCCACACCACATCGATCGCGATATCTTCCATAAACTACAAATGAGCGCGCCTGGAGCAACTTTCACATATCTCAGGTAGATAATCACATCTTGCCTAACTCGTTTGGACTTTCTGAGTATCTTTGATCAGACCCAATAATCAATACTACATATTGGCTTCAGCAGGTAACGTCCTGCTCGATTACCGCTCGGATTATCAGTTCGAAACTGACCTTTACGTAAAAGTTGTATTTTTCTATGACTACTTTTTAACTTTGGATCGTGAAGTCAAGCTGGTGTGGTCGCGTAGGATGACGCCCGTGAACCTGCTTATCCTCGCCCTTCGATACGTGACCGCCATTGGATTCGTACTTTCACTCTGCATGTCATTTCTTCCGATGGACTCTGATGTGAGTATAAAATACCTGCGTGGCTGACTTGTGCCCTTCTCGCTAACTCCTCGTTTCTTTAGTTGTTTGTTACCTTTTCAGAAATGCAAATTTAACAAAACTGACGAGAGGTGTAGGTGTAATCATTTTGCGCTGGTTCCAGGAATAATCGGAGCTGTCTGCGAGGCGTTAATAATAGGTATGTGTTTTAATCTGAAGGCCGTCCTCGGAGAACCATGAAACATTCAGATAGTGTTCTTTATAATTCGCAACTTCGCAATCCACGAGAAAAACAGAGTGACCCTCTATATTACCATACCGATAGGAGTTCTGAGTGTTCTTCTATCGTGGGTGAGCATAGAATATTGTCTTTCGTCGATTCACAAACAAAGCCCTTATCTTGGACATTTTTGCGATAGATGGCGTTGGCCGACTCGACGATCATAACTTTCATCAGTATCGTGAACAGTGGTAAACCGGGCCCTCGGGCTGCTATTGCCTGTTACTTGATCCCAGGAATCTTTTCTTCGTGAGTTTTGTGCTTACTCTGGCTTCAAATTCACTCACAGACCTGCACCTTACCGTTTCGTAGTAAATGGAGTGAGTTATTGCAAGAGGGTGTGTTCTACATGAAAATGCTAAAGCATTGATCCACAGAGGCAGCGATATTGAGATTTCGGATATCATATATATGCACGTTGTCATTTGACACACTGTCATTTTTGCTGTCTCTATGTAAGACGGCTCGATTGCATCGTGAACAGAAGGCGGTCGGCTCAAGCTCTGAAGTTGTTTACCTTTTGCTGCGTGACGGTACGTCGCAATACGTACGATGTTGACCAGTTCTGAAGAAAATTGCAGGATGTACACTCTATGCGTACGAGCATTACTTCCGCATTATATAAAAGGACTATACTAACGGGTTCACCTTTGCAGGTTTATCGCATCGAGTAACATAATAAATTTTATCTTGTTCGAGGTACGTTTGTATTAACCTCCTTTTCGTCCGAATTGCTAACGCCTCCTGGATAATGCAGCTCTCGTGGGATCGATCAATCTCAATTATAGACAAATTCGACGCTGTGTTCGCAGTGAGCTCGGGGACGAATTGCGAACTAACACATGCGTGCGTGACTGCACCTAGCCTCGTCACTATCTTCTTACATATTATTTGAAGGCTATCTGCGTGTCTCCTCTCTCGCATGGTCTTCAACTTGCGTGAGGCGGGTACTGAGATTTGCGAAGCAACAGATGTATGGAGAAGTCGTTTGGCGAATGGGATGGCCGCTATCCCGTCACTGAGGACGATCTGTTTTTTCGAGCCCGCGCGGTTAGAGACGGATGAGGGTATAGCCTTGCATAATACGACATTTGGCTCGTATGGATGCTTGGATGACTAGCTTTCGTATGGTTTGCGTTGTTTATTCACTGTATTTTCCGAGAGATGTATAATTCGGGGTCTACGCACCGCCACTGACCATGTTGGAGGAGCACCTTTCCTTCCGCCCTGTTCATCGCCCACCACCACCCCCTTCCTTCGTCTCTTAGACCAGCTGGAAGCCTGGAACTCTCGAATTCTGCTGAAGATTGATGAAGCTTATACGGCACTCGTGAAGAAGTTTAGACGAGATCGTGAAGCAGATGCGGACGGCGCGAAGAGTACTCCGTTGTGATGGATGGGGTGCTAGGAAAGGTCGGATCCAGGGCTGGAGAAACTATGCATTTGTCAAGTACGCTCTGACACCCTTTGAATCTGTTGACGACGGCGACTCGAGAGGCGGCCACATCACGGGGTCCAACGTACCTTTACTGTGTCAACACCGACACTGTTGTTTCTCTCCAGGGTCTCTAGCTCTCTGATATGCCTGGTCCCAGCGGCAAATATGCGTGCTTCATCACGCGAGGCGCAGCGTCTACATGTATATCGCCACCCAATTCGCGTGGATTCGTGGCCATCACTCAAGATTTGTGGAATGGCCGCACTGTGATTTGTCGACCAGTTTGTCATTCTCACTCCATGCGAGGAGCTCTAAACGCGTTTGGGCTGGTTCCAGTGTGTAAGAAGGTACACGCACTTTCGCTTTCGCTTCTTATTCAGATGTGCTGACTGATTTGTTTGGAAGATGCTGATCACTTCAAACTCCGGCATCGCCATGTCGACTGCTCTCGGACTGTCATCACCGCCAAAACTTCAAATGCACGAGCCTCTTCGTGCGATAAAGATGCATCTCTTCTTGTTGGATGCCGAATCTCCGTCGACGGCGTTTACATGTACATGTACACAGCCGTTTTGCTCTCGATTTGACCAACCTTCGAACCTGTGCGTGGCCCGTTTCCGCTCAAAGTCGAAACGGGACAAGATCAGACCGCACACGTATCTGTTGGTCTTCTTCTTCTGCTGAACGGAGATACTGGAACTACACCCAGAAAACGCACTTGTCAACCGGTACATGTACACGGTAACGGAAATACAAAGTGTTGCCACTACAGCCAAAAAGGTGCAAAATTTGCGTTTCCTCTCAAGATGAACGCTTCCGCAGAAAACCTGGTGAGAGATATGATCACTTCATTTTCGTCGGTTTGATGTTTTGTTGTTGCAGAGTCAACTACATCCATCGCTACTCGGCGCCCGAGGGTAGTTGTTCAAGAAGCCTTCTTGCATACAAATCCATTGTACAAATCTATACAAAACACGGCAGATATTATTGGCGAGAATAATTTGAGAATAGTTGACGCTTCTGCGAAGCTCTAGGTGTGTATCATATCTTTCTGTGCTTATTCTAAGGACACGTTGACTTTGAATCCCTACGAAAAGAGCTTTCGCCGCCTTTCCCCGTCGACTACTGTGCGAAGCAGTATTCACCTATCGCTTTCGCGGCTAAAGACGCATTCTCCAAATTGTTCTAGGCGTTACAGTGCTTCACTCTACAACGCGGAAACGAGAGGACATTCCTCCAGCGGAAATGCCTTTCCCTCCGAGGTTGGGAATTCTCTGCTCGAAGGAGATAATCCTCAAGATGAAATGCTAACCTGGAGCTAACTTCTGCGCATGACCTGTCTACATTTTCTCATCAGCTCTCAACTCCAGCGCTTGAATTTGCAATCCGCCGGAGGACAGATTTAGGCTTCGGCGACGAGTTGCTGCTGTACGGTCGCGCCGCGGGTCTGCGCCAAATGGCGTTCCATACGGCATACTCTGTTCCAAACTCCCGGGCCAAGGACCAGGATCGCTGGCCCCTGGATAAATATGGCGAAGAGAGTCGTCGGACCGTGGAAGTTCGATGCTTGTTGTCGGACATTCCCAGGTGCTTTCGCCATTTCTTGCCTCTCATGGGATCTTGTTGAATGCGTGTTGAATATATAGGTCGTGCACGTTGAGGGTACCGCAATGAAGGCGTTCTGAACCAACACTATCTGTGTCGGATGACATTCCTGCATTAGCGGTGCTCAGGTTTGATGACGACACTGGCGAGCTGCGTTCGTCGCCTGCCGCGTGCCGTGTGCTCTCATAAGACAAAATCTTCACTCGCTTAGTGGAAAAGCTACACCTGAAAGGTGCGAGGATATTTTGTTTTCGCGAAGTGATGCCGCTGATAGCATAAATAGTCGAAGAGCAGCATCTCGGAGACGCCCTTGAGAAGACAGAAAAGGAGGTTGCGACGGAGGTTTGAGAACTGACGGAGCCAACCTGTTGACCCACACAGTGTTCGGAAACAAAGTCGACGGCGTCCACTGACACGATTTTTCTCACATCCCTCAACACAAAGGCCGACCATCTATCAACGACTAAGTATCATGTGCTGATCGTAGTCGACAGATTCCTTGAACTCACCGTTCCTGCCTCAAAACGGTCTAGACGGGCTCTCCTCTCACACGGCGTCGTCCGTAATATACAGGTCTTAAAGTAACTAACCGAACAACGTGCAATGCACGATGTGCTCTTTGCCAATTCCTGCGGTTTGGGGTGCGGAGGTTTGGAGAAACGGGGTTGGGAGTCCAGAAATGCCCATGGCGAACCGCGAGTGCATTGTTGCAATTTGCGGTCTCTCCGATATGCCGTGAAGGACGCCTCCCACCTGCGGTAGACTAAGACTATGTCATGTGCGATGTAAGGTTAATCGGGCTCGGAATTTGTGAGTTCTCCGTATTTTCTTGCTCCCCGTCTTCTTCATGAGGCTTCAAGTTCCGTTGTAACTTTGGCCGGGGTCAACAGGGGAGAATATGATATGAGGTCAAACTGTGCATATTCCGGCTACCGTAACATCCTAGCAGAACCCCTTGGTTGCCCGTCGACTATCACTTTAACTTGCGTCGACCTGTAGCGTAAAACCCGCACACAAGGGTCATTATGAGCATTATAAACGTTTTGTCCGGGTCATCGAATAACAAAAACCCTTGCACAATCAAGTAATGTGACTCAAACACATCATACTCCTCTGTGGCAGGGCAACTGCCTGGTTCATTATACAGAAATCGCTATTCTTCCTGAACCTTGTTTGACATTTGTCGAAATTTCAGAAACCACAACAACGACGTCCTTTCTTCACCCTCTCTGTTTTTCTCCGGACGAGGCCAGCTACACGATGATGAAGATGATTCGATGGTCGAGAACGTCCCTGGCTATATGCACCCGAGTAAAAGACCCGGTCGATCATTCCGTAATGGGCAACGCGAGGATCGTGCATACGTCACCAGGAGGGCTTCATTCTCCTCGACTCGACTGGCACGGTGCTCGCGCATACACCCAGCTCACCTCTTCCACTCGAACCACCACCACGATGACCAAGGGATTTACGATCGATTTCAGCGGTGCGTGCTTTCAAGTTGCTGCTTGTCGCTCTCGATCTTTTCTTGCTTATTGAACTCGGAATTCCACTTCTGAAGGCAAGTGCATTGTTGTGACGGGTGGCAACAGAGGGATTGGTCTGGCTTTCAGCGAGGCGTGTGCTAACGCCGGTGCCACCGTCGCGATTATATATAGGTGTGCTCCTCTCTCGATCAGCATACATGTACGTGTCTAAACATTCATTGCGCAGGAGCTCGAAGGACGCCGAGAAGGTTGCCGAGAGAATTGGAAGAGAGCACGGAGTAAAGGCGAAGGCGTACCAGTGCGATGTGGGGGACGAGGAACTCGTCACAGAGACATTCAAAAAGATTGACGATGAATTAGGGCCCATCACTGGACTCATCGCCGTAAGCCACCTTCCGTTCGAAGACAACTCGCTCTGTTTCTTACGACGATTGCGGCACAGAATGCCGGCGTTTCCGTCGTCAAACCTGCTCTTGAACTTACAGCTGCTGATTTCAAGAAGGTGTATGACGTGAACGTTCTCGGAGTGTTTAACACCGCGAAGGCTGCAGCTAAGTACGTCGATTTCAAACTATCACCGGTGGACGAGAATCTGACATGGACATAACCTCTGAACAGGCTCTGGAAAGAAAGGAAGGCGAAAGGAGGATCCATCGTCATCACCTCATCCATGAGCTCCCAGATCATCAATCAGGTCGCCGAAAACAAGGCTCTTACCCAGGCAGGTCACTCAACCTGGATATATGCGCATTTCCTGACCCTTGTCCATCCTGAAAGGTCTTCTATAACTCTTCCAAAGGGGCAGTATCGAACCTCGTAAAAGGCCTCGCTGCTGAATGGGCGCAATATGGAATTAGAGTGAACACTGTTTCTCCGGGATATGGTGAGTACGCATGTCTCAAACTGCGAAAACACTAAAATTTGAGGTGAACAGTAAACACTGACCAGACGTCTGGAATGGATAAGAATATCCGCGATTACCAAGCAAACAATGTTCCCCTTGGACGTTTCGCGCAGCCAGAAGAAATGACGGGTCAGGCTATCTTACTCTTGTCTGAATATGCTTCTTACATGACTGGCGGAGAGTATTTCGTGGACGGGTAAGCTTCTGTGCCATATTAACGCAATTCCTCGCTCATGAGAGGTTACGACAGTGGACAGCTCATATGGTAATTGGAGGTCAGACTAAATGGTTTCCAACAAACCTCGCAAATGATCCGTAAATAAAGTTCATTGTGTTGGTCAAAGCATGAATCAAAGCAGAGTAGACATAGAAATGTTAATCTAATATTTTTCTCCAGTCAATACTACTCCACGACCCCGCGTTTCCTTACGACTCCACTGCTCTGCGTAATGCCACAATGGTGCGACACCTCGTTTCAATACCGCGACGACGAGAACGGACAGCGTCATGGCAGGCATTGCTGCGAGCGCAATGAGGGCCTCGACGTAGTGGAACTCGATTGCCGATGTCAAACCGCTGTACTGGAGAACAGCGTACAAGCTGACATTGCAAAGCACCCAGGTCGTGATCGCGGTGCAGAAGTATGGCATGTGGAATTGAGGCAGGATGTCGCTACTCGGTATTTGAGCACCGAAGTCGAAGTCGTAGCCGTCTTCATAGTCGTAAAACACGTTCGGGGGCTGATGAGTGAGCGTCGCGGTCGAAGACGCCGAGGCAGGGGGCGTAACCAGCTGATCTTTGTCCTCGGCCGAGGAGAGGTTGAGGAAGCTTACGCTCGCATTGTCGGGAATGTCGTCCTCATCTTGTGGTGCCTCTGAGGAGGAGTTGAAGTATGTGTCGGCGACGTGCCAGTGGTAGTCGTAGCGATAGCACAGCGAAATGAGGTCTGCCGGGAAGACAGACCACAAGACTGAGAGGATGAAGAGAGGCCATTTCGCGTTGTCCGCTGTCTCGGTGTCGGCACCGGATGCAGACCAGAAGCGAAGTCCAGCGTAGTGACGTTGCGAAAAGATGAGTTGAGTGCGTTCGAGGAGTGCGTCGAGGAAGGGGACGAGGGCCTTTGCTCTGCCGATGGGGGTTGAGCGCTGGAGCGAGAAAACGAAAAGGAGGATCGTCGCCGCCTGTATGAGGATGCGTCAAAAATAAATTAAAATAAGTGAATGAATAGTAGGAGAGCGGAACGTGACGTACGTTAACGGATGCGCACAAGAACGCAGCTCTGAAGGAGCGAGACGCAGTGATTTCAGCAGAGACAAGAAGATGCATGAGCGCGCCATAGGTGACGGAGAGGCTGAGGCGGTCCGTGCCACAGAATGATGCCCGGTAAGAGACGAGGGCGGCGGCGAGATAAGGGGCGAAAGAGAGCGCATGCTCAATGTCGGTGCGGATGTAGGATTGGATGAAGGGGCCTACAAATCGCGTCGAGGATGATAAGTACAAATTAATGATCGAAAGACAAAATTGACGTACGGCCGGAGAGACTACGAAACACGAGACGCTTCTCGACGCCTGTCACCGATGCGAAAAGCTAAGAAGTGTGTTAAGCTCGTCAAAAGCAGAGTAATTAAAATAAAACACACTCTGCAATTCGCGGTTAAGAACACAGGAAGAAGGGCGTAGCGGAAGAAGGTTTCTGAATCCACATTGAAGGGCTTCGAATCCATAAATTGGATTAAGACTCCAGCGAAAAGCGTGAACGCCAGCCAGAAGGGCGGAACGGATGCGAGGAGGTTGAAGCGATGGCAGAAACGCAGAACCCTCGTTTCGAGGCGAGTAAAGCGAGTTTGGTGCTCCTCGGGTGAGAGGGATAATGGCTGAGGGAGAGGCGCGACAGGGAAGTTCGTTGGAGCATTTTGAACTGCAAACCAGGTCTGCGAGGGTCAAAATCGTGAGCTTAACTTGCGCGAATTGCAATAGGAGATACAACATACGCGGAGAGAAAGAGAGGAGTGATGAGCGAAGACAAGGAGAGAAGGAATAAAGACTGGAGTTGCAAAGTCTAGGAAATTGTAAATGGAATCCATGAAGTACGTAGTCGCGTGATAGGACTTCATGATCGAGGTTGAGGTGTTGATAATGAAGGGGAAAAAGGTTTGGCGAGGCCTCAGTATTTATTGAATTGAGGAGGACGGGACGGGACGACGCGTGCAAGGTCTCGGGCGAGGGTGTCGGATGTTGGCACGTAAACGCTTGTCGCCAAACTTGACGTCTTGCGACGATGATCTCGTTCCGTGTCTCGTGGTGTTATATTATCCTGTTGTGCATAATCCAAGCCTTTTACGAGACGCGCCACGAGCAAACTGGTAGTGTATCTTTGTCCGTGCCGCAGTGCAAAGTGCCTCGGCCATTGGGTTCACTGGACAACGGAAGACGCATCGTCCTTCTTGGGTGCAAAGTTGCAATTAGACATTTCATTCGACTATGTGTTTTGTGGCGTGTTTCTTACTTGGATATAATATATCGTCAGAGATCATTTTGTCGACTGTTGTGTCGAGAGCACCGTTGGCGAACGCGTTGTATGACGCGCCGCTCTTCGGTGTGAGACATCATAGTGACGCTAATTATGATCGAAGTTCGATAGAATTCGGATGCTGGAAGTTCGCGTCCATCAAACCGACGTCTTTGTGGATGAGAGTATGGATGAGAGCGCCCATGTCGAATATGCGCAGGATTGGCGGCGTCCCTGGAATGATCGGTTAATTTCCGGTCGTGGACTAGCGTCGGCCATAGCGCTCGACACGGGTTGCTCGTCGTCACCTCTGTTCACGACGCGACCGACGCGCTGCGCGCACGACGAGGATCAAGAGCGAAGAGGAAGAGAAGAGGAACGACGAGGATCAAGGAGCGATCAGAGATGGAATTGTTGGCAACGCGCGCGTGTCTGTGCGACGACCGACTTTCCCTTCGATCGTGCGCATCTGTTGGCTTTCCTGGCACCTCCTGCCATCCTTTCTTGCTCTCAGCCGCCACCTCCTCCAACGATCCGCCCAACGCTCCGTATTCTCGTGCCATTCCTTGTCCCCCCCGCACGCAGCGCACGAGTTACTGAGCCCGATCGAAGAGCTCAGCGCCCCCCTCTGCGTCACCCACTCTCCTTCAAGAGTCTACGAGCAAATTCTCCTCCGTGTCTCACCTACCCCTCTTCCCACCGCCGTCGGCGAGCAAAACGTGTCGGCGGGTCCTTGACTCATGTCCAGACACCCTTTCGCGAATCCAGTAAATTCCTATTACCGCGTCGTGAGCATTCGTGCCGTTACATTGTCTCACAATTCACCGATATTCGTCGTCTTTGGTTTAGGGCTCAGTGGACTTGGATGTCCGCAGAAACAACCCATATGAGGACTTGCCCAGTTTCGGGGTGAGTCTCGACGTCATTTTTGTTCTACATGAAACAACTGATGAGATGTCATGCGTGGATTTTTGCAGCCAAGTATGTCCACCGAGTCGTTCTTCATGAGCGACTGGTCGGGGCATGGCCAACGGTTTCGAGACACTCTGAAAAGCTACGAGGAGGACCGAGACAATGTCACTGTAACCGAGCCGGGGGACGTGAGGAAACAACCTGCTTGGAAGAGAGCATTAGCGGTGCGTTAACTTGTACTTTAGCTTGAAACCTGGATACTTAGGCATGCCAGATCATGAGACGACGCGCCAATCGAAGCTATCGAAGATTCCGAAAACTCATCGTTCGACGTCGACGACATTCGCTCCCAGCTTCTCTTTCCTGACACCAAAAAAGTACTCGCTCGAGTTTTGCATACCATCACGGACATTCACCGATACCCTTAATCGCTCACCCAATGCACGATGCCTGTTGTAATTCTCTCTCTCTGTTGTACGGACAATTCCATACGTATTAGTGTAGGTATACCATTGCATACATGTATTATTCCATCGCAATTTCGAGGTCATTTTTCGGAGGCAGATTTAGAGCGAAGCGTGGCACTTTTTGATGAGCTAAGCACCGAGTAAGGCTCGATCGACGTTTTTTCTTAGCCTTCACCGTATCCCGTGCTCACAAACGAGGACGAAGAGGCATCTCTGCCTTCAACGTCGACGACCACCGCTCCTTTTCATCCCCTCGCCATCGCCATGCAGCGTCGCGCTGGAAAGGGCGCAGCGCACATCGACATCGCTGCCTCCCGCGGCGTCGAGAAAGGCGGGCCTGCCAACGACTACGACTCCTCCGAAAAGCTGTCTCGTCTCAACCAGAAGACGCTCGGCCTCACCAACCGTATCTGGATCCTCCTCACCCTCATCGCCTTTATTCTCATCATCACTCGAATAAACCTCCCCGCCGATCCATCGCTGCCACGTCATGGCTATACCAACGCCAACCTCAAGCCGAAAAACTACATGAACGCGTCTGATACGGACCCAAATCCGTTTGATTTCTGCCCGTTGTACGGACCAGGAGATGAGGTCGGTCGGAAACACGGCGTGCGTGCGCTCACGAAGACGAGGATGCACTTGGGGAGCGGGGCGCGAGTTCAGAAGGTCATTCACAAGGCACTATCTGGTTTACCTGTCACCATAAGCGTCTTGGGCGGCTCAGGTGCGCCCATCATTTTACTTTCTCAATGATTCGTCGTGAATTTTTTTTGCGAACTAGTGTCTGCTTGCCATGGTGCCGGCGATGACCCAATATCTCCTCGATGCTACCCCTCGAAATTCTTTCAATGGTGGAATTCCGTGTTTCCTCACCCGGCGTCTGAGTTGACAAACGGAGCCATGAGACGCACAAACTCCGCGTACTTTTCGTTCTGCAACTCTCATCATCTTCCAGACAGCACAGACCTGGTCATCATCGAGTTCGATGCCGACGATCCAAAGTATGTTTTTCTGCTATATTGGATGTATTTTTATCGACAATGACGGCTTTTCCTTTTGACAGTGACAGGATCTGGACGGAACATTTCGAACTGCTCGTACGATCAATTCTCGTCAGAGCAGACCAGCCTGCTGTTGTGGTCCTGGGTCATTTCAGCGTCCAAGGTGCCGAGACTCATGGTTACAGTGGTCCGGAGGTGCTTCACTCAGTCGTTGCTCAGTACTATGATGTTCCACATATCAGGTGCGTTCAATAACTGATTGCATGGGCGCCTTTGCTAATCAATGATATAGCACCAAGCCCTTGTTGTACCCTCTGTGGGTTGAGAACCCAGAAAGCGTATCAGAGTACTTCGCGGATCCTGTGCTTGCCAACCCCACTGGTCACGACCTCCTGGCGGAAGTGCTCATTGCATATATTGAATCTCAAGTGTGCTCTGCATGGTCGGTCGTAACAGGTCATACGTTCGACGCGGCGTCCCCTCTGCTCTTAGATGATCCCTCGAAACCGGAAAAGGCGGAGGGGTTACGTGGATTATTCGGAGGACTCGGTCACTTGAATGGTCCCGATGAAGGCATCTCTGGCGGAAGCGACAACATCTACAATCCAAATCCGCACGCGAATGTCCCTATGGGCCGCATTAATACGAAACCCTCTGACAGACGAGATTTCGAGGAAGTACAGCCGTTCTGCGTCTCGGCGAATGATTTGATCAATCCGCTTCCACCCTCTCTCTTCCACGGCTCCGGATGGCTCGCGCACCACCCCGCGCCCGGCAGTAGCTCGTTGAACGTCCAATCGCACTACTGGTACTCTACGCTTCCCCAAAGTAAACTACGCATACCGATCCAGGTAGGGAATGGAGATGTCGCTGTATACTACCTGAAGGAACCTGCGAACGAGGTCGAGGGCTCTGGAAGTGCGATTGAGTGCTGGGTGGACGATAACTATGCAGGTGCAACAATGTTGGGGAATGCAGCGAACATTGGCGAGGTTACACCGACGTGAGTCTTTGGATGGGTTTTAAAGAGTTTTTTGGTATCTGACGCGCGAATGAATTTAGCATGCAAGTCATCGACCGTTTCGTGACACGAGGATCTCACTTCGTGGAATGCCAATTGATGGGAGACGAGGGGAGACCAGTGCCCGCCTTTAGACTCCTGGGCATTTTCTCTTCATAGAAGAATTCGTCCCCTATACTTCATGAGTGTGAACCACTTACTGTACGTCAAGATGAGATGATGGCACATTTAGACGATCGAACGGATTATCGGAGAGGCGCATTCACACCTTGGACATTTACTTGCATATATGGTATTGGGATGTTTGTCGTGTTATCGTGTACTATTT
This sequence comes from Schizopora paradoxa, assembly GCA_001020605.1. Classification (NCBI taxonomy): domain Eukaryota; kingdom Fungi; phylum Basidiomycota; class Agaricomycetes; order Hymenochaetales; family Schizoporaceae; genus Schizopora; species Schizopora paradoxa. The sequence continues at coordinate 47,839 of KQ086039.1, forward strand.
AATCTGCTATCCTATGTAATGCATTTCTTGCAAGCTTTTTGCTAGAGCGAAAAGAGGAAACGAAAAACTCGCGAGAAGTTGCCTGGAGAAAACGCGTGACATAACGTGTTCGGGTGACACGCTCAGGACGCGTCGACTTCGAGTTGTCCACGACCAACGAGGGGCCACGCCATTCTTCGCAACTCTCGTCCACAATGCCCGACGACGATGCAATCTCACTCTCATCTGACGAGGAAGAAGAAACGAGGCCTTTTGACAGGAAAGATAATTTAAAACTCGATCTCGCCGCTCTGGATGAAAATCCAAAGACATTCTTCGAGTTCGTCAAGCGCGACCGTCGCATCGAACGCAGGGGCGCTGTCTTCGCGCCCGTCATCCACAATGTCATCGCCGCGCTTGGAGGTCTGGAAGGAGGGGAGTACCGTTTAGGCGACGAGGCGTACGGATGTCTGAAGGACCTGAAGAAGTTCTGGCGGAAGGACGACACTGATGACGAGCGCACTGTCGCGCACATTTTCTGGGAGGCGCGTCTGCTGCCCAACGACCTCGTACCCATTCTTCTTGAGACGGCAGGAAAGGGCGCAGTCGAAGACAAATGCGCAATCGCGGCGGCGGATCTCGCGACCGCGATGACCTGGCCGATCGACCTCGCGGAGGAGCTGAAGGAACTGGACGACGAGCTCGACCAGGGCACGGACTACACCCAGCTCCTCCTGAGCCATTTATGCTACAAGGCAGCGCTCCTTCAGAAGGGCGTGCTACAGGCGCTGCTTGGGATCATGCTCCCGTGCATCGCAAAGGAGAAGAAAGCAAGGACGGAGAGGGACGGGCAGATCGTAAACGTCGTACTGCATCTCTTCCGCAATTTGGCGTTCATCAAGGACAGGCCAGCGAATATGCACGGTAGTGTGGACGAAGCAGAATACTCGTCGCTACAGTCCAAGTACATCAAGGCCTTGTCGGAAGCACACATACTCGATTTGCTCATGACAATCGCGTCCAATGCTACTCAGGATGCGTTCTTCAACCAATGGAACACATTGGTGTTGGAGATATTCTACCTCCTATTCCGCGGTGTTTCGTCACCACTTCTTGCGCTTGATCAAGAGAAGGTTCGCATCATCTAATGTTGAGTATTATGCGATTCGCTCATAAGATTCAATAGAGGACGAAAGACAATCTGGCAAAGCTACTGGAAGCAGAGAATAGAGTCAAGGTTGAAAATACAAGACACGCTTCGTCTCGGCATTCTCGTTTCGGGACTACCATTTCCGTTCGCCTGAACAACAAGAAAACAGCAGATCAGGACGCGAACGGTGCTGAGGACATCGCGCCATCGACCGATCGACCGATCGTTTTACATCGCCAGCAAGCCCTCAACAGAGAAACAGGTGCTATTCTCGATTTGAAAAAGAAGAAAATCAAGGGAGCGACGAAAAAGGCAGACGAGTTCGGTGCAGAGATCTACCTCAGTACTGACTCCAAAGCTATCCTTCAAAATACGGCAAGGACCTTCATTGAGACCTGCTTCAACTGTACGTTTAAGCCCGTTTTTCTTAAGATCAATTTTTGTATCTGAACAAGCGGTTTATAACAGCATTCCTTGGTTCAGTACTGAAAGACATAAAATCAGAGCGTCCCAAAATTACGGAAAAGGATAACCTTCGTCTCCTTTTCGTGGTCAAGTGGTTTTTGGAGTTCTTCCTTGCTGTCCGCGAGCAGGCGAAAGTGGCAGCCAAAGCCGGACGCAAAGTTACAGCCTGGGATTTCGAGGTTATAGGTGAAGTTGTCGAACGCAGCTGGATTGTCTGGATATTGAAGCGGATGCGGGGTGCCATGGAAGAAAAGGTTGGTAGCCTCGTATCACTTTTCATCCGGAAAGCCTTCACAGGAATTGCTGTATATCTTATAGCCGAAACTTTGGATAGAACTGCAGGCAGGCATCGAATGCCTCAATCAGTTACTTCTGTTGATCGACAACATGTCTGCCTCAGAGATAGCCGACCCAGATCTCAATGAAGCAGCAGAGCTCTTGCAACAGCAAATCATTTACAATGGAGAGGTTCTCGACCTATCTGTCGAATCTTTGCGGTCCTACAAGGAAGGCGTGCAAAGCTTGCGATACCTTGATTCTAGCATCCGCTTGGGCTACAGCCTGCTGCGTATGTTAGAGCGGTGGGCGAAGGCGAGAGGGAATAACGAGCTGTACGTTCGAAAACGCAAGGCTGCGCGGTCAAGGAAGAAGAGTGAGTGTGGTGTCACCCTAAACAAAGAGAAATAAATCTGACGACATTCCATAGAATCTCAGGACGATGAAGAGGAAGAGAACGTGGTTCAGGAAGATGTGGATGACACAATTCACGAAGTAATCTTTACGTTCGATACTTTTGAGGCAGTAAGATTCTTACTTTCGTCCGCTATCTGATTTCTGAAATGTTTAACAGAAATTCGCTCACGAAGAAATTACGCATACACTCATCACATATTTGTCTCGCTACGAAGAGTTCAAGGACTCGGAACAGATGAAGAGAGTTGTAAATTTGTTACATCGTCAAGCCGTTAAGACCAAAGCGGAAGGACTGTTCTTCAAGGTGAGTTGCGCACCTTCTCATATATCCATTGATCTTACATTCTCGTATAATCAGGTGTCCACGTTGAATCTCTTCAAGACACTCCTGTCTAGCCAAAAATCGTTTCCAAAAGAGCAACCTTATAAGGATCTCGTGTCTCTTATAACCTTCATTCTTCGTCAGTACTTTAAGGCCGTAGAGAAGGAACCCTTCCTCATCGTCGAGGTAATGACTTTCTTTCTCCATTCAAAAAATGTCAGATTTGAATGTGTTCGGACTTTAGTCTTTCTTCCCGAAATCGCGTGGGCGCTGGAAACAATTCTCAAGCTGGACACCGGAAGAAAAGGTGTCAAAGAAGGGTCGCGGCGAGATGGAAGAGAACAAGCACCCTGCTGAGGTGCAGGTCAAAAGAGGACATTCCTGGAGCGAGCAACTTGGTATTGCGATTGCTTGTCTTGTCGAGAACGATCAACAAGACCTGGTTGACTGGACTAGAGAGGTAAGTGGAAATTTCGCTAAAATCAAAAGATATTTCTCTCATACGCCTGGGTCGGTGATGATTAGATACTTGCACTTGTGATCGCACAACGAAAGCGAATAATCGAGGACGTTGACGGCAGCTCTTCCCAGAGCCAGATTGACGAAGATGCCATGGATGATGACGCCAGAGAGGCCGCTGCAGCAAAACTCGGTCAACCATCTAATGAAGCGATGGCCAAGTTGGAGGATTACCGTAAGCCATTCAAGCGTGATTGGCAAGAGAAGCACCAGACTGACCCAAATATCTACAGTTATTCCATATCTCAGCGACGAACATGCCGACGCTGCGACAAAGAACCCTCACCTTAAATTAGTATTCAGGCTGGTTAAATTCTATATTCTAGACGATAGTAAGTCGTTATTCAGTGCTCATTTTCGACATCTGACGTATGTTATCAGACGCGGATGAACTGGAGTGGTATATCCCAGCGGCTATTCTTCCACCGGAATTGCAGAGTTCCTTGAACGTGATCAACCAATTCCTCGAGACACCGTTGGATCTCAAAGGAAAGAAGGCGACGCAAATGCTGTCCAAGAAGACGAGCAGAAAGCGGCGGAAGGTGGTTGCCTCGGACGATGAGGGCGCTGCGTTACCCTCCGACGTGGACGACGAAGAGCCCAAGAAGAAGAAAGCGAAGAAGAAGAAGGAGCAAGTGCTGTACAAATCTGCTCAGTTCATTGAGGATAGTGACGTCGAGTACGGGGACGACGAGGCGTTTTGGGCAAGGGAGAGGGCGGCACGAGAACGCACGGCATTGGCTGCGGCGGAAGGAAAGATTGCAACAATGAGGAGTTCTGGGACGAAAAAGAGAAAACGGGCAGGAACAGGAAAGGCATCTAAGAAGAAGACGCTGCAGGAGGCGCTAAAATCAGACGACGAAAAATCTGATGGCAACGATTCATCTAAAAAGTCGGACGGAGAGTCAGCAGGAAGCGATAAAGAGGAGAGAGCTCGAAAGAAAACACCAGACGCGGACCCTCCGAGCGATGATGACGGGGTGACTAAACCAAAGAAAGGGAAAAGTCGGGTCGTCATCTCAGATGAGGAGTAGCGCTCCTCAACCTGATGTTCTGTTTCTGTACTTGTAGTTCGTCTCGATTGGTTTATCTATTTTGCATTGACCGAGGCATCCTCTACGAATCTTCTGCGTCGCTGTCGTCTGCATTTTCTTGTTCCTCGACATCATCAGCAGGTACGAGCACCTCGTCGACGTCTTTCGAGGGTTCTATCTTTTTACCTGCAGCTTGCTCTCCGTCCTTACTACTTGCAGCCGTGATATCTTCGCCAAAAAGACGAAGGCTAAGAGCTCTGGAACAGAGCATTCAGTAAGAAGCCTTGGTGAGATATTTCAAACCACTGACTTCTTTGCTGTTTTGTCGATCATCAAACAGATAGATTGCTCAGATTTCCATAGGGGATAAATGAGGTCATGGTTCAATCTTTCATCGAGAAAAGTGAGCGAAAGCCGTGACCTCGGGAAATGTAATTACCTCGTGCCCTCATAGTCTCCGGCTTTGAAGCAGCCAATATGAGAGCCGATAGCTTTGTAACCGTAAGTTTGTCATTCTCATCAAAAGGAACAACTACACGCACCTCTACTCTCAATATGAGCTCGGAAGGAATCCGAAAAGGACGAAAGAAGAGGGAAGTATGATTTCAACAATGTTCTCAACGCATCCACATCCCCTTGGATGAATGTGGATTTGTCGGCGTAGTTCAACACTGTCAGCATCCCTTCGCTCAGGACTCGGAACTGCAATTCATCGCTGGCCTGCGACGGGTCACTTGCTGCAGCTTGCTATGGAGAACATTACATTGGACAAGAGTGAGATAGATTAAGGTATGCATACCTTCGCAAATTCGGAACGACCAAACATTTTGACACCAGCGCTCACAAGACGAATGCGCGTGTAGTCTGTACTTTGCATGACCATTTTTACTGTGTCGTTCACAAGGTATAAGGAGCGAGTGGGTTCTCCGACGGGATTTCGAACAAAGATGTTTCCAGAGGGAAAATCTGGACTAAGACGCAGGCGCTTTCTTTGGGGAATTTGCTAGGTCATCACAGGGATTCGAGAGAGTTAAGGGTTTGCAACGTACATGCATCCGAGAACACCGGGGTCGTCTGGTGGGATAAACGTGAATGGATTTTCTTTGAAATGCCCGGTCTTTTGTTTCTCAGCTTTCTTCCCAGAAGACTTCTTTGTTTTTTGTTCTTCCTCTGGGGCTACTGGCTCGTCGACCTGCATGCCATCCCCATTTGCGTCTTCTTCTGAGAGCTTCACCTTTTTCGAGGCCACCAACGACTCATCGTCCTCGTCGTCTTCGTCGGGAACCGGTCGCTTTTGTGACTCTGCCACATTCCCTGAGTCAGAGACGACAGTGTCAGTTCCTTCAGCACGCCGGGTTTTCCTCTGCAGAACCGTGATGAAGAAGCCCCCAGAATCCTGTAAATGCGGGTATATGCGCATGCTACCCGTGGATAATAATCAGGCTGTCTCTCTCCCCGAATCGAATAAGTTATCAGTAAAATGCTCCGTACCATTTTTCAAGGCCCAGTTCCTTCGAATTCGCAGGAGGCCACAGCGTATCTGAGTATTTGTTTCGCTTCGGACGGTCGGCCTTGCTGGTGTCGTTGGAGTCTTTGGTGACGGACTCCTCGAACTTCGCATCGTATTCCTGATACGTCTTGCAGGAGATGTCAACGTCGCGATCAATCGCTGGTTGCCATGAAGTCAGCCCTGGTCGGCGTTCGAGCTCAGGGAAGTGGGCAGAGACGTCCACGACTTCGAAGCCTGAACAAAAAAGGGAGAAGAAATTTTGAATGGGCGATAACAACTATACATATGTAAATGATCAGCACCTGGAACGGTGTTTAGCGCCGCTGCTACGACGGCCTCGTTTTCCACTGGGTTGAACGAACAGGTCGAGTACACGATGCGGCCTTTTTCTTTATTTACGGTGATACCAGCGGTTTTCGTTGTCTCGCTCGAAGCAGTTGATAACTGCTCCTCGAAATCCAGAACGAGCATCCGCATAGCCCTCTGGAGGATGCGAAGCTGAAGGCTACATGGTGCGGGATTTCAATACAAATATGCCGACACCAGCAAATCATCGTCATCAACGCTCCCCAGAGCTGGTACTGACCTGTGAAGCCCATTCCCGTCCATCGGGGACCACGTCTTCCATATTCGTATATTCTTGCGCAATGTGCCATCTCCGCTGCAAGGTACGTCGGACAGTATTCGGTGGAATCGGAGTTGGTGCATCGTAGGCTCCGTATCGCGAGCAGCGCTGGGACTTGAAGAAGGTATCTTGATGATGGGGAAATTTGAGACGTCTAGGTTGGTGACCATTATGCCTGGGGTTGGCAATCGAGCGGTGGTGTGCACGAGGAGCTGCGCCCTCCTGTAGTCCGAGTCGTTTGCGATGAGGAGACCGCTCGGATTTTTGTCCTCGTTTTCCGAGGAGCTCTTGGAAGGTAAATGCATCGCTTCCAATATCTGAGATGTCTAGATTTCCGGGAGTTGAATATATTGATTAAATCTGCGAGTATGCGTCTCTTTTTACCTTGGAGCCAGGTGCTGCACACATGTCTATCACCTTTGAAACGACGCTTTAGTTTAGTTCATTTGCATGGGGATAGCGTCTCCTCGCCGTACGTAATGATGTGGTTGAACATCCAAGAAAAGCGGAGGTATCATGCTGACGGCTTCTTGACGAGAGATATTTCCCTAGTAATTCGACCTTGGATAAAAAAATATCAAACCATACACTCAAAAAAGAAGACGCACTACATCCGTCTCATAGACGAGGAAGCTGTGGAATTTTTTGTACTCCGGCGATTTGCGGAGCGACTTTTTCTCGACGTCGATCTTCCAGGCTAGTCCTCCAGGATACCTATTTGTTGGATTTGATGAATACAATCCGCACGAGTTTTTTTGAGAGTAGATTATTGATAAATTACCAGGGTATGGACTTGGGCACAGGAAGAGGTTCGCCTTCAAACGAGGCGGATTGCAGCTGCGGTACGTAGGTTTCGACGATGCTCTTTTTGATATCCTCTCTCGTACTGCACACAGATTATTCAGTCGTCTCGAACATATAAACCGACTTACTCGCGATGTCCCGCGATCCGAAACGTACTCGGGAGCGGCCTTCGAAGTGCCTGCATAAACGCATCCCATTCAGCTTCAGGCACTATCCCTTGCGCTTTGTAGTATTTTTCGAAATTCGCGTTCTCCGTCTCGATCGCGCGGCTGTCGTGGCCATCCCAGTTGTCTTGGTCCCGATCTTTCTTCTTGCGTCCTCCTTTGTTGTTAGAGGCGTTTTTCCGTCTGCGGGTCATGATATCAGTGAGGAGAAGATTGGATACGGGAACTTGAGGAAGTTGTGTCGTTGAGATTTCGTGTTCGATCGCGTAAAAATGCTGGTGATCCGTTTGATGGGGATTCGCACGCGTTTCGGCAGAGCATTTCGGCTTCGATCGTGAATCACGGCTTGAACCGTGACGACACAAGTCAAACAGAGCGACCAGAGTGGTCTTCCAACTTGAAGGTACATAAAATCTCTTCACGTTTCAATAATGAATTGATTGGCTTACTTATAAATACTGTTTTAAGATAGGCAGATGGACTCGGAGACGCAAGTACCCGAGATTGGCATGATCACCGACTCTCTAAAGCGGGCCTCCGAGAACGAGAACGCTCAAACTCAAGGTGGACCGTACATCAGAGAAGGAGCATTTCCGATTCTTACTGACATCCTTGCGCGGATACAGAGGGAGCATGGTAGACTCGGCGCTCAGCGAGACTGGTTAGATGAAGTATGCCCTCCACATCCGTGAGTGTTGATTTGGTATCGTACCCTATGACCCTACTCATTCATGATCACTGTTCACCCAGCGTAGTATTCCGCTTCGAGGACAAAGCACATCAAGCGATCGAAGAAGTCGAAAGAGCCAGACAAGCTAACGAAGCCCTAAACATCGCTAACCAAGCGCTTTCAGAGCCCGCGAAATTCATATCCATCCAATCTACAGCCAGCAAAGAATACGTCAGGGCATTAGAGCTCAGGAGGGGATTCTCTTCTCTTCCCGATGAGATCCTTACCATCATTCTGGAGGATGCCTCCTTTGATCCACAGTTTGCGATTCTGACAGTCAGGGCGGCTACAAAGCTCTCGCACACATGTCGGCGTTTCCGTTGGATCATGATACGAACTCCAACGCTCTGGAATCGCATCGACAATTCGATGCCTCTCAGCATGGTTTCGACGTGCTGCGACCGACAACCGACTGCCTATGTAGAGGTGGACATCGACGTTGAAAGTTGTCCAGATCCGCACGTGGTCGCCGAATTCATCAGAATAGCAAAACAACACTCAACTCGGTGGAAATCTTTTGACTATCGCTGTTCATATGATTCCGATGATGAAAACGAAGTCGCACTCAGTGGCTCGGAAGAACTCAAAAGGGAGACACCTGGACTAGAAGCTTCCTCTTTAACCTCGCTCTCGATCCAGCATGTAAATCCGCCAAGATCTGTGAACGAGGACCGCTTTCGAGATGCAGTCAACTTCTATTCGACGTGGTCGACACCAAGGCTTTCGCAAATGCATGTCAAAAATGTGATTCTCATCCCATTCGTGGGCGCAGCCTCTCTCAAAAAGCTCGACCTCGACTTCACAGACTGCAGCGGAGGGCGATTCAACTTGAAGGCCCTCTTCACTTTCTTCGCATCGTGCGTAACCCTCGAGGAACTAAGCATGTCCTTCGCATGCGAGCTGCTTGATGAAACTTCACTTCCAGTGAAACCCTTCAGCTTTGTTCACGTCCGTAATTTGGCCGTCTCGTTCTATGACTGCCCGAGGAAGCACGTTAAATTGGTGATGAATCATTGCCTCTTCCCGGTGGTCTCTCGCATGTCATTGCAAATCGAGCGAAGTTATTACGTTGACGGTGACGTCCCAGATTTTCCGGATCTGGAGGACGTCGACGTCGACGACGTCATACCATCGATTTTTTCAAGACCATCGCGTTTCCCAGAGCTCGAGGACCTTCGATTAAACGTCGGGCGCCTATCACGCCAGTCCTATTCATCGATTCAAATCACCCTCCCATTCAACAACCTTCCTAAAGTCAAACGACTGTCATTGATGTTGAATCCTGAATCGGCGGCAAAGGTTTATGTGTTGATTCCGAAGGGGGAATGCCTGCCCTCTCTGCGTTCGCTTTCTTTGATAAACTGCGCCAGTCTCAATGCGGGGTGGATCATATCATTCCTGGGGCGCCTGAAAGCGCAGGGAAGCATCCAGATGTCACAGCTTACGGTGACGAACTGCTCTTGGAAAGCACCTCCAGCGTCAACGACTGCTGCTCTCGACTCGGAGCACCCGGAAACCATGGGAGGGGAGGAAGGACCCTACGTGCGTGTGACGGCCGACGATTTGCGCCAGCTTATGATGTAGTTTGATGGTAAGCTATAATTTCATTAGCTTTCGGATTTAAATTGACTTATCTTTGCTATTCGACTTCGTGTTCTGCTCTCCCAGCGCTCCCATCAACTTTACCCCACTTTACCAAGGCATTGGATTATCGAAGTTCATGATCTCAACGAGTTATTCCAGAGAGTTGTTCTCTTTCATGAAATTCAAGCACTCTTCAAGGTACACCGATCTGTGTCTGAGAGTCCACCCTTTATGTCAGATGGCATCCAGAATGCTCGAGGACATGGGTCATCATTTATTATGGTATAACAACTCCGAAATAACATCTGCTCGAATTCCTACTTCACAAAACAGCTTTTTTATATCTCGACAACAACCGTTTTCGTGCCTTTCTACGTCTTACGTGTAGTGGATGATCGTGCTCGACGTGCACAGAACCTAAAATAGTTCAGAGTGAGTACCTTCACCGTGACCCATTATTAACTTCAATCTGATTGACTCAGACGTACCTCGCCGATGCCGATGTTGGAGCACTGGGCGTTGACGTTGGGGTTGTTCGAGAGGAGGGTGCTGTCGCTGATGTTCGCGGCGGCAGCGATGGTCGGGCAGAGGTCTCCGCTCACGACGACGTGGATCGTCTGGCAGTCCTCGCCTGCAACGCCGAGGCAAAGAATCTAGAGTTCCGAGTTATCGCAAACAATTTCAGACGAAGCAAAAGAAAAATGAAGGAATGGACGGACCTCTCCCTCAAAAAGGTTGCTGCAGTCCGCGTTGATGCCCGGGTTCACGTGGGCGAGCTGGAATCTGAGGAGAAAAGAAAAAGTATGGTGAGTTCGCAGCTCATTATCATTTGCCTCAGACGACTCACGTCGAAACATTGTTCGCTGCAGAGATGGAATCGCAGACGTCGCCCAGTTGCACGGTGTAGGTGCGATCGCAGTTGGGTGGGAGCTGGGCAGCAGCACCAGTAAGGAATGGAAGTGCCATAGCGGCGAGGATGACAAGTTTGGAGAACATCGTTCGGAATCGAGACTGGGCTGGATGAAAGAGTGGGATGGTGCAGCTGCAAGTGAGCTGGAGAAACCCCCCAACGAAGAACGCTGGCTTTTTATACCTCTGGTCACCATAATATCTCCCGGCGACGTCCCAGTCATTTCTATCGGAAAAGTCGATAGGGATGACTAGAATACCGGCAAGATGATAAACAGATCGCAGTCTAATTTTCATGAGAATGCAAGTAGAGGTCGTTATGCGCACAATGCAAAGTACAAACGCAACTCACAAAAATGCCCAGGCGCTGTCAATCACGAAGCATCCGGGCGCTCGCCACCGACAAATAGGAGCCCGGTCCCGAGCGCTTCAAAGCATGCAAAGGGCATTCCGAACGCTGAAGGTTGCGTTACGGCGCGCGAAAGAGCTGGATGCGTACGAAAAGTCACATCGGGTCCGAAAATGGTTGAGCGTCGATCCTCATGCGGTCCCGGATCACCGTCTCAGCTTTCTATCTCGGGCTATTTGTCTCCTGATCGACGGGCGCCTATCCTGCCGATCACCCACGTGTGCAAGTCATGTCTACACTTCGCACTCACGGACAGACTAGGCTCGAGACCAGCCTTCGCTACTTCACGTGAGATGTCGCGGAGCGACTGAGCGTAGCGAAGGCTGGTATTAGAAGAAGGTTTCCTATACGCTGTTCAAAGGACCCTGAGAGAAGCCTTGCCGAGCACTTGCCGAAGGCCAGAATTGAAATCAGGCTGATGCTGCCTCGTCCAGCATCCTTCTTGCAGAGCTATCGTCGTCGACGACATGTAGATCTGTGGCACGAGAATATCATCTCGAAGAGATATGATGGCTTTTGACGTAGCTGGTCTCGAACAAAAATTGAGCAAACGTCCGAGCGTACCACATCCTTCTGTTTGCACTGGCAAGTTTTACCTGTTGCGGTTGTTACCATCTTCCGATATGTCGTTTGAGCTCCTTTGTCTCATAGCAGATACCATTCTAGAGCTCTGAGATTTTTTCGGCCAAGATGCATGCTGTATTTGAAGTCAAAAGGAATTGATTGCACGAGAACATATTTCGACGAACGGTGTTCGACGCAGTGCGATGCGCGAAAGCGTGGACTCCCGGATTGGGCCATCGGCAAGAGCTCGGCATGGCTTCTTTCAGGGTCCATTGAACAGACTATGAAAAACCTTCTTCTAATACCAGGCTTCGCTTCGCTCAGTCGCTCCGCGACATCACATGAAGAAGCAAGCCTGGTCACGAGGCTACGGACAGACAGCATAGTCACCACACTGAGTCGGGGGAGGATCAAGGTAAGAGTCTATTCCGATCGTAGCAACCCATATTCTCTTTCCTCGGTCAAACAACCCAGACAGCGTATTCGTCTAAGCTCAGTCAAAAAGATGCATTGCATAGAGCAAGTCGTGGATTTGCGCTCTATCTATAATACAAATCGTGCAGGTAGGGAAATGGAATAGTACATGTACATGTTTTGCGACCAACAAGAGTGCGGGGAGAAACAACGGAAAGATGAGAAACAATACTGCGAGTACGTGCTAAGAGGTAATCTGGGGGAGTAGGAGACGTCGTAGGGTGTTCAACTTTGATCGGCAAAAGAAAGTCGAGGGATGAGAGGCTTGAGAGAAATGGTGGTATCATGTCGATGCGAAGGAGTTTTGTCGACCGAGGAATCTGTGATGAGAGCTAGTGCGCTTGAAGAAGAGGACGGATGGTGAGCTTGTTGAGTACGACGAGGAGGATAGAAAGAGAGTGGCAGAGGAGGAGAGGGGGGTTATTTGATGGAGGACGGATCCCGACGGAAGGCAGGAGGGTGACGGTGAGTAGAGGGCCAGAGGAGGGGGGGGCGGTCTCCAGTGAAAACTGAGTGAGCGGCGGGAGTAGAGTAGGGAGTAGTAGGGCCGTGGCGGGGACGGGCCCCGGCAGAACGAGGGGGGAACAGAGGGGGAGAGAGACGGAGGGAGGGCGGGCTCCGACAGAACGATGAGGGGGAAAGGAGAGAGTAGGATGCAGGAGGGGGACGAACTCCTGCGGATGCTGAGAGTGAGCGGAAAGAAGAGGGTGGGGGAAACGGAGGGGGGACGGTCTCCGTAGGAAAAGAGGGGGAGGCGGGCGTAAGAAACGGACCACGTTGGGCGGTCCTCGAGACGGTGTGGTGCTCTTCAGAATCCAGTCCGACTGAGACGAGAACTTCAGCCGAGTCGCTTGACGATTCTGAGTGCGCCGTAGTGTCGGTAGCGGCGACGTCGCTTTCCAGTGCCAGTGGGGCACCTCTTGGCCGGCATCCTCAATGGGTCAATCCAAGGTCATCTTCAACCGCTGGAAAAGGCTATCGCACATTGGCGATATGCCTATCGTCCTAACGACGAATCAACAGACGGTCAAAAACGAACCTACTAGATCAACCCGAGAATGCACGAGTGGAAAACCAAGAGTGGAAAACGAGTCGCCCTTCTTCAGCCACCTGGATCGAAACACAACGGCGTGCACGAGCTTGGGAGAACATATATCAGTAACTTGGAGGAATGAAGGGAGAACAGAGAACTTACGGGTCCACAACATCAATCGGCTTGGGATGTAGCACCGAGGTAGGGGGTAGGTTGTATGAGGCGCCAGCGCGGGGTAAAGGGAGAGCTTGTCGGCCAGCCGAACGAGGAAGGGCACGAGTCTCGACGTGTGGAATGAGTGGATCACAACGTAGAGGATATTGACGTTGATGACGAGGAAGAAAGTGTGGATAGATGCGGAGTGTGCCGCGAGGATGAGAAAGTAAAGAGTGGTAGGATTCGAGCATGCTAATTGAGATGGACAGTCAGCTCGAGCACTATTGCGATTGAGAAGAGGGGACTTACTCTGGCCAGCAGACAGCGGGGCGCGAGGTTAAAGGCATACGAAGAGGGTACGTGGCAGAAGGCAAGACGTCCATAGCGCAAGAGGCAGATGATGGGGGGACGAAGACAAGAGAACTCTGCTGATCCTGCTGAATTTTCTCCCCTTCTTATAGACGGGGAGAGGGGGCGAGGGCTGGCACGAATACAACCAGCCTCAGGACTCGGCCATGTCGGACGAGTGGCTGGACGGACTTCCTTCGACTTCTCTTCTTCTCGAGGCTGACTAGCAGCTTTCTTCGATCGTGGAGAGTCAGGGGGTAGCCACTTTCGAAGGCTCTGGATTTGTTGAACAGAACGCATCTGAGGTGGTAATCGCGAGCAAATGCGCAGACACCGAGTGTTTGGACTCGAATACCGCGACGCTGGATTTGTGTGCCAAAAGCTCGTCCTTTGAGGTTATTCAAGTTGAGGAGGCGAATATCATCGACCGACTCGCGTTCTTGCTTGCCAGCCTCACGAATTCCAGGTCGACGAACAATTTGCCAGCCTCATGAAAGGTCTCGATCGGCCGAGTACTCGATGCCAGCCACGAAGAGAAGCGTCAAGAGCTTGAGGGAGATCGATATCGGCGGAGAGAGCAGCATCTCCCTTCCCGTAGACTCGAGTTGACAGTTTGGGGTTGGAGATTGAAAGTGTATTGCCAGACAACGGATTTCGCAACTCGTCGTGAAGGTTGGAGGACCGTCACAAAGCACGCCGATGAGGATGAGTCCACGACCATCCACAAACTTTTTCATATACATTGTGACTCAATTTGTGAGAGGCGCATGGCAGCAGGCAACGAAATCGATGAACAAGTCGAAGAGTTCAGAGGCCTTGCAACTCAAAATGGGTCCTCACTGAGGTTTTTGCTGTCCGTGATAGAGTTTGACACGTCGGTATAGCCTCTTGAACTCGCGGAGCAATTGGCAGGTCGAGTCGTAGATGGGTTCATTGGTTCGATGAGGGCTGGCTGTCATTGGAGAGCTGTCGTTTTTGACCATCGTTGGAAGGAGGAAGATTCCGCAAATTGTCGACGTTCACTGGCAGCGAGGGCGGGCCCGGAGGAATTGGAAAGTAGAGCTTCCTTTATTCAAGTGATACTGTAGACAAAGCAACCGGAGAAGGCGATGAAGGTCGACTCCGTGTAGAGAACTGTTGAACGCACCCATCTCACTCGGACCTGATTTCATCGTCTACATCGAAGACACCTCCTTGCGTGGCGTGCTCTTTATCGGATCCAAAAGGCTGCATTACAATGGCCGATCAAGTTTCTTGAGTCCCAATCTAATCAATGAAGAAGAGGGGGAGCAGAAGCGTGTCGTCGTCGTGGTTGGTGGTGAAAGCATGTCTGCTTGTCACGATTGGCTTGTTTGCGTGCACGTCATGACGGGCAATCACTCTTCAATATGATCACAGAAAAGAGAAATTTAAATTAAAGCTCGTAATGAGATGAAAAGGTAGTACAATTGCAGTTCGTACGGGAGTCGTCAAAAAGATGAGAGAGGCAAGTCAGCTATCAACAAAACAACAATTGTGTCGAAGTGGACCGAAAACGAAGTTGTCCATAAGACGAGTATCGTGATTATCGTGTCTCCTTCACCAACTACATTATACCCTCTTTGCCGGTTCGTCGAAGTCAGCGAAAGGATCCTTCTGGTCGACATCCTTCAAGCTCCGTGCGTCACCCTCGCCGTAACCGGGTGGCTTCGACAGCTCATCCTCTGAGTCGCCCTTCATAGGTGCGAACGCAGGCGGCGGGCCTGCAGGTGGTGCGTATTGAGGCGCAGCGTACCCGAGGTTCGCCGTGCTGTCAGCACCACCAAACGCGTATGGAGGTGTGTAGTGAGATGGCTGCGCGCCGAATCCGCCAGCAGCGCGTGCTTGAGCCGAGGGAGCTCGGGAGGCGTTCACGGGGCTGCTTGGGTCGAGCATCTGGCGGTAGTACGAGTAATTGATCGAGGCAAAGAAGAGAGAAGCGATGAGAGCGACGATAAACCATGCAATTTCGGAGAAAGAGTCGTGTGACCAAGCATCGTTGCAGACTATGATAATGACTGTCAGTATCGAAGAAAGCAAGGAAACGGGTGCCCCTTACAGCTTGTCGCGTCGCCTTGCGAGAGCGTATGTGAAGTCGTTGGGCCCCAGATACCGAAGCGCGTTACTACGGTTTGGCCAGTGGCGAGCGTTATGCACTCGTTGATCAAATCGTGCTACAGATGGCCGTAAATAGCGATCAATGCCAGACGGAAACGATGTCTCTCACCTTAAAAACGAAGTGAAGTACAACGCGAAGGAGCTCGGCGGCGATGACAATAAGAGCAGCACCGATAGACAGGAAAGTGAAGATACGGATCATCGGCAGTTTTTGCTATATCACCAAAGAATATTGAGAGTGAGTGGTGCAATGCAATTGAAAGCACAACTTTACGTACCAATAAAGCTGCACCAATGCCCAATACTTCTATAACGCATGAGACGAGGTAGAGGATTCCGAGAACGATATCGAAGGTCTGAAGTTTAGGGGCATTCTTCTTGTCGATTGAGATATCTCTGAAGCAGGCGATCTGAGAAGTTACAGGAACTGAGATGAGCCGAATTATCGAGAGCGCTAATTGAATGCACTCACACCCCAGAGAAGAAGGAAGATGGCAGAGACGGAAGAAACTTGAATTGATCGTAAGTATACTGTGAAGCCCAAGGATGATAAGACACTCACAAAGGAGGACAGCTGGCCGGAGACTGCCTCGATATACGCGATGTACGAACGCGTATGGAGGCGGATTGCCTAAAGACCGAGAAGTCGAAGAATGTGCCATCGGTGATTGATACATATAGGTGTTCAAGGGGGCGTGAATGTGAGAATCGGTGGTGATTGTTGTGAGTATATGCAATTAGACGCAGTTGATGCATGGCGCAAAGTGCGCAGACGTCGTTTGGAGCACAGGATAGCGTGACGATGCGACATAAAATGCGGCGAGACGCAGCAAAGTACGATAGAGTGACGGAGCATGCCATAGAAAAGATAGTCAAAAACCATTAGACTCAGAAGTGCAGTTCAAAGAGGGGTCACGAACCTTGCGGCGGAGCTGGACGTGAAAACATTGCTTGATTTTTCCCTTCAAATGCTTATTGCAGTCGATTTATTTGATAAAGCGTCAAAGTTTAGATTCAAGAGGTCCTTTGAAAGCGGAGGAGGTCGTGAGGAGGTCGTCTGAATTGGCCTGCAATGACGTTGACGGGAGCGTGTGTTCCTCAACGGTTCGGAGAACGATGGAGGAGGAAGAGAGGTGGTGGTGGTGGTAAGAGAGCAAGAGTGTACGTCTCCAGGAAACGGGATGCGACTGTTATATGTGCTCGCTAAAGAACAAAAGAGGCGGCGGGACGAGTGTGTGGTTGCCTGCTGCGATGTGGACGTCACGGTCTCTGTGCGACGGACCCTTGTTTGCTGCGCGTTGCACTGCCAAACAAATGCCTCTATTTGGCGCAGTTTACCCGCGCATGTCGTGGCTGTGCAAAGTGCTCTGCTTTTTCAACGTCACCGCCTGCGCCCTTCACTGTTCCGCTGCGCACGTCTCCCTCGTATCCCCAGGAAAAGGGCCTCTATCAATGATTGTAAGCTTGGGATCAGGTGATATCCTGCAACATGGCATCGCTAGGTCATATTCGGTCAGCACGGGTGATCTTGAAGTGAAAAGTTCCCAGTAATCTGGAATTATCGACTCGGAAAGCGAAGGGCAGTGTCGACTATCAACGCTGTCGATAAAAAAGACGGACAACGGACCAGGGCAAGTACGTGTGCATGCGCATGAGCTACCACTGAGACAGATTCACATAGTAGACTCGACACGATGGCGAGACTTGTAAATCCCAGATACTGGCAAAGCTCTCGAGCCTCTATAGCGTATAAGGAACTCGAAAGACCTCTCAACGGATATCCATGTTACGTAGCGGGCGCGCTGTAAGTATGACAATAATGTGGCACTCGAAGCTGGACATGAAAGTAAACGTTTGTTTTATCACTTCGCTAGCACACCATTACCATACGCATCTTAATAACGAATCTTGTCCAACATAGGTGTCTCATTCTGGAATCCATTGCGAGTCCACGGATTAATCGTTTACGAAGAAGCCTGGAACTCGGATCAAGCAATATCTCTACACATACAAGGTGTAATGTTACTCCTCCAGTCAATTCATCGACGGTTATCGATTCATACCGTTATCGATTCATACCACCGCTCAACACGTGAGCTCACACCAGCATATTATTACCAAAACTCTACGCATATCTGAACTTCCGAGACCCAGAGAGAGTGAGAACTCATGTGGGTTATACGCGCTTTTAAATCTCGCAGGAGATCTTGAGTGCGGCTTATACGTATGGATAAACAGGTGTTCTCATCGATCGCCGTTCCTCTCAAAGACCTCATTCATCCCCTTCCCTTCCACCACCTGCGCAGCGTCAAAACATAATGAGTGACCCAATATGCAGCGCTCTCGCTTCTGCCATGAACAAACAAGGTGAGTTTCAGTTTCCTACAGTCTGCGTGGGCAGAGAAAAGCCTACTGATGCTGTATTTGAAGCACTTGCATCTTCGCTGGGGATATCAGACGTCAGTTGAATTACCACTTCACTGGCACCATACTATCGTGTACACCGAAACTAAGACTCGGTTTGCCTAAGTCCCACATACCGGTGTTCATGCAACGACTTGAAATCTACTTTGAAGAAGCTTGAAGCGGGGTTTCGCTCGCCAGGATCATACGATAGGTATCACCAGATGCATCATACTTCTTCAGCTTCAGAATATAATGTATCATCAAAAGCATTAGTCGCTTGGAACTGTACAAACTGGCAGGAACATCCGTGGTATTGCAGGGGTGGATTTGAGGTATTCCTTTTTGAATTAGCTGGAGATTGAGCTGCAAATGAGCTTCGGCTTTTGCTGCGTTGCGATGCTCGCAGAGGAATGTGAGGTACTTGATCGCAAGTGCGATTTTCATGTCCAAGCTGAAGTATTTCGTCTGCGCGGATTCGAATACTCCTTTGAGGAACTTGTTCCATGTTTCGAGCTCCGCATCGTCATCCACGTCGACTAGTACTGAGTTGAGGTTTGTCGTTGCTTGGGGTTGATGAATTCGAGCGGCGTTCATATCGTGCTCTGCTGGAAAACGTATAATCGGGAGGAGTGACTGGCTTCGCGGAGGCTACTTATATGCTCAAATCTTGAGCGCCCTTTTTGGCTTGCGGACCTTCGTAGTGCAAAACAGAGTACAGATCCACTTTGACGACATACATTGCAATCCAGACCAGATGAGAACCGGGATATTCCGTTCAGATGCAAGGTTTCTTTTCGACTCCGTTGTTGGAAAGCGCGACCTGCACGTACAATCCGTACTCCTAAGAGCAAACAGGAATAAATCAATAACCGAACGGCTCACAAACGAATGTAATGCGTATGCACCACAGCCATCTCCTTTTCCAAGTCAATGGTGAGCCACGTCATGGCGATTCAAGATAACAATTTACTGTTAGCAAATTCGAGGACGCGTAAGTTTGGTCAGAAATCGGGCATTAGTGAGCGTAGAGCTTCTCGCCGTGCGAGGTCTCCAACTCCTCAAAGGGTCGAAGAGCTCTGCGCAAAATTCTTTGCGAGTAAATGAGACAAGGGATTTCAAGCTTGAAGTGCTGTAATAGACACACCACATAAATTCACGACACCTTTGAAGTCGAGATGGTGCTCGTAAGTCAACAAGAAGTTCGTGAAGATTTGCGAAGGATCATAAAGAGAACGCAATCAAGATGCGGAACACCTTGCAAATATGAAAGATCGAACAATGGACAGAAACGACGCCCACGAGTCAATAGACACCTGCACCAAGATCAGAGTGGGACGTCGTTAGTGAACGAAGGAAGATAGAAACAAACCCCATTGAAGACCATGGACCACAATGAAGGGATAAAAATATCGACAACCTAATCGTTGCACAACAATGAGCATCAACGTGATTTCTGATTCGCACCTCGAATGCAGTGAAAAAGCAGAAGGGTTCTCTCTCTTTCTTCATTGTCCTGTTGTAGTTGCTTTATAACCATATTGCCTATAATTGCATGCGAGTGATATAGAGAATGATGCGATATGGTGCATATGGATACGGTAATAGTAGAAGAGAGGACGAAGAGCGAAGAGTCGAATCACGATGCATCAGCATCAACGACAACAGTCTCAAGACCCTATGGAAATACGATGTGAGGAAAGAAGGAGCCAGCACAAGAATATGCGACGCACCTTGAATGAGGCGACAGGAACATGTGAGACGAAAGTGTAAAGCTTCTCCTTTGCGTCCTCTGCATCGTTACGTTTGCCTTTCGTACACCTATCAGTCAAACTTCTCCACAAGTGGAGAAAACCAGGACTCACGTTCGAGCCTGACGCGAATTCTGTGGGGGACGTTCTTGATTCCCTGGGACCATAATGCTTGGTTGAGCTTAGGGTCGAGTCGGACGTCCGTTGTACCCATCGCCTTCTGTGCGAAGTCAACGACGGACTTGACCGCCCAAGGTGCACGCTTCTTGAATGAACGGCCGTGGACGCGCTTGTGCATGTGGATTGTGTACTCGCGAGTGACAACGTCCTCGAGCGCAGAGCGCTTCGTCGTCTTTTTGGGGGTCTTCTTGGTCGCCGGGGCCTGCATCAAAAGTTCAACGTATGCTCAAAAATTCAACAGACGTGGTCGCGCACCATTTTATTGAGAGTCGGGATGGATTGCTTGAGGTCGACGGGCGGGCGGGCTGCTTTTCGTTGTCAGTATTCGTCGGTGCGTGTTCACGGAAACAGCCGGAGCAACTGTGCAGTTGAAGAAGATAAGGTTTTCTCTGAATCACCCACGCGTTCGGAGGAACGGAAGAGCGCACGTGTTGGGCCAAAGCTTGGGTCCCAAATAGGAATAGCCTTTGAGCACTGTTTTGCTTCCGCTTGTTACGTAACGACAATGGCCTCCCCGTCTGCAGCGTTGAAAGAACAAAGACGACGATGACTGTTTGGCAACGGACACCAGAAATTTACATCGATCATAATGGCGACGGCGATGAGGAACAGAGATGAATAAAACGGAGAAACGGAGGAGAGCAGGGACGCATACAGCGAGCACAATCTGGACGGGATCGACTCTTTGCTTCCGGGGGGAGTGTGCCTTGCACCGTATATATACGCGTCCCTCTCCCAACTCTCTGTCAACTCTCTCGCCCTTTGCTCCCAACCAACCGCCATGCGTTTCTCCCTCGCTGCTTTCTTCACCGTCGCCGTCGCCGCCTCGTCCGCGAGCGCAGCCATCCTCAACGCACGACAGAGCGGCGTACCAGGTGTGTTCAACTTCCCCCCTCTTTGTCCCAGAACGCGTTTCTGAACTCGTTTCGTAGCCTGTGGGCTTTCATGCCTAGAGAACGCAGACCTCGGCGGGTGTGCGAGCAATGACAACGCGTGTCTTTGCAATAACTCCGCCTTCGTTTCTTCGACAACCCAGTGCATCCAATCCTCTTGCACGGGCAGCGATCTCCAGGCCGCCGAGACCTTCGCTCAACAGACCTGCCTGGCTGTTGGTGTCACCCTTACCAACTCTGCAACTTCTGCAAGCAACACCGCGAGCGCAACCTCAAGGTCAGTGTTACATTTCATTTTGCTTTCTACGGTTTACTAATAGTTCCCTTCCCAGTTCAAGTTCCTCCGCGAGCCCCTCACCCACCTCCAACGCCGCCTATATCTCCGGCGCGTCCCTCAGCAACCTTGCAGCTGCCGGCGCAATTGGCGTCGCTGCTCTCCTCTTTTAAACTTCTTCGTCTCCACGCGCTTCAAGTTCGCATCTCTTCGACAACCAAAACGCCCTCACCAACCTCACAAGATAACTTATCGCCGCTCCCCAACGCACTCTCTTTCGCAACTTGTTTATTCATATCTCTCTTATTCGGCTCACCTCTTTTCTCTCACTCTCATTTTGTAGCGAGTTGATCTTCGCTTTTCCCGGGCTGTTCTTATAGTGTTGAAAATTTTGGCTGTATTTCTCTATGTTCAGAAAGATACCTTTTTCACTCTCCTGGATCCCACTGTCATATGGTACAGGAAGCTTGGAACGTGCGCATGGGTATTGAATTCAACTGCATGCATATGGTGAGAGAGCCTCGACTCGTACTTGGGTACATGTATGCTATTTTGGGTGAAAGGTACAAAGTTGCCGCCCAGGGTGTTCCGTGCACAACGTCGTCAGGTTTGATGTCGTCCGTGTAAGAGACGATCAAACCACCGATCGTGATGAGTTACCGTTCCGCGTCTCGCCCGTCGATCCCCCTAACTGCCAGAAGCACCCCAGCGTTAGGTGGCAAAGCGCTCGGAACACGACGTACCCTGGAGACGGGGCCGAGCGTAAACAAGGTAGAAAAGGCGAATTCATCAGGGATGTCGTATACCGCGGACCTGATGTATCAGAGGAGAGAGGAAAAGGCGAATGACACTTCCGATTATTAGAAAACGCCGGACGCCATTCTTTCTTTCCCCCTTTTCATTTGCATGACGTCTTGCAAATGACCTAGTCCACAATATCGTTTCGAAAACAGGGCTGCATGCACACCTTCTGTGTTTTGAGAACGGTTCGAAGTAGGACTTGTAGGCGAATTCGTTGTTTCGGCGGTCATCTTTGAATCGGAAACAAGGCCTAATGTCGGTACCGTAGCTTCAGGCCTTCTCGGATATTCAGAGCGCTTCGTTCCCAAGTCGCCAACATTGGCAGGTTGCAAGGATTCGCTGTCATGGTCGTACTCGGTGAGCTGGGCGGCCTTGCGAAGTGCTTCGCGATGCGCACTGGTGACTCTTAAGCGACAGACGCAACTTCCGCCGTGTTTGAGGTCTTCTTCTTGTCGACAATTTTTACACCACTGGAAAATCACGCTCGTCTCACATTGGAGGGATGGTGGAAAAGAGACACGTACTATGGCCCCGCAACCGTATATGCACTCCGAGAATTGTCGGTGAACGGTTGAAAGTATGGCTGGGCAAGACTGACAAACCCTCTGTAAAGTCGAGCGTTCAAAGGTCAGCTTTATAGGTATATTTGCAGTATTCACTCACAAGGTGTGCCCAGTCGTCCGGTAATGCACCTGTCACGTCCACAAAGGTCGCATTACAGCCATTCAGAAATAATCTGCACATCGTTTTCCTGGGCGGACTCATACTCGTCGATGGAAGTTGTGCACGCGACACTCTCTTCGTGAAATCGTTCCCGGGATCGTCAACGGAGTACGAAGCACCCCAGAGATTGCACCACGCATCAGATTTCAGTTGCCTATAAGTCAAGTTGGTCAAACTCTAAGACAAAATAATTTAGACGTCACTTACAGGAGGAATTCCAGTGTTTCGTCGCATCTTCCCGTAGGCACGGGCACATGCTGCCGCCTCAGCGTATACAGATCCGCCGCGAGCACCTCCGGATGCCGCAAACCTGGCCCCTTTTCGAGTATGCTTGTCGTGCCAGTGTCGTCTGTCACGCTAATCTCGACACGGGCGATGTTGCACCGAAAAGTCGCAAGAGCAGCGGGAAGATCGCCCGTCCCAAAGAATACGCCGTTGACATTTGGGAGGACGGCGTTCGCGGGCGGGCTTGCCGAGAGCGAGGAGGATGCGAGGAGGACGTGCACCGTCGCTGGACGCGTATGCTCGCCTAATCGTGTGCTGAGTGTCCAGCAGAGACGTGCGTAGCATTTCAGAGCGTTGTCGTACATCGCCGAAGGGGAAGACGGGGGAAGGGGGTCAGTTACGGAAATAAACCATCCTAAAAAACAATCAGTACATCGCATTGGTCTGATTCTGTTCATTTACAATACCTAAGGCACTATAGATATTATGCAGAGGCACTTTGCCGCCCCCAATAATATATTCGACTTGCACCCGCCGGCGGGTTTGCGTCTTGCCAGTCAAGGCTCGATAAAACGCATTTTGGTTCTCAATTATGTATGGCCTCTTTTTGTGACTACGGGTGTCTGTTGTATGATGATGGGTTCCCCCAAGATAATGGTATGACTGACTCACAAGCACGGGTAGATAATTCTCTGCGCAACGTTCGCGACGTGAACGCGCATTGCTTCAGAAGTATTCTTGTCCCGGAGGAAGGCTGCTACATGGCGTTTAACGTATTGGAGAATCTATATGGTAAGATTCATAACAGCTTAGGCTTTCCAGTAAATTGGCGCGTAGACTTGATGGACACACCTTGTAGCAATCCCAGTCCCAACAGAGAGGATGGTGTGCACGCGGATCAATGTCGTGAATGGAGAGGAGACGGTCGTCGAAAGCAAGGTTCGTCGATTTCCTTGTATACAAGTTTGAGGTACCAGAGGATGGGAACGGAATTGTGTTTGACATGGAATCTGCAGTGGAGAAGTTCGATGGGAAAGGTCGTCTGAGAATGTAAGTCCGAGTCATCGACCCATCCTCGCCTATATAGCACGGACTCGAGGCCTACTGGGCCTACCTCTATTGAGGACCTGGGCCAATGGTCGCTATGACTCTTGTGCAATCGAGTACTAGGCAGCTTGAAGAGCTTGAATTATAACTGCCAATCGATTGCCGAGTCCGCCGACCCCCACTGGCACTGGTACATTCGCGTTTGTAGGCCTGAGCATAAATTCGAATCACTCACTCGGGCCACATAAATGATGACTCTAGAGATTCTTGTTTTCCGGATATGAATTCGCCATCCGACTTGGTGCACAAGAGCGCTTCTTCTGTTCTTTCATTCGACGAAACTTGGGAAACATCATTCGTCACAATTACAGCGTTTCGGTGATTCCGATCCTTCGTGAATGTCGTCGACTTTAAAATCGCAATCGGTTAGGGATATCGAACTATCAGTCCATGTAGTTGAGTTTTCGCATCTTTTCTTCGTATGCACCTTTGTTGAAGGGCGAAACGGGAGGTCCAGTTTACGTGGTGGCTGTCATGCGAAACTCTGGCTCCGGTTTCTGTTTTAACTGTTTAGCGAAATGCAGTCCCCAAAGTCGACCAAAGCCTAGTCAAGCATGAGCATCATGGCATCAGCGTCGAGAGATCGTCGTCGCGGTATCGAGTTCCAGCGGCGGGTTCTTCGTAGTCCATGGGGGCCACCTGAACTCGCGACAAGTCAAATGAAATGTTAAATCGTGTTCGAGCCTTCTTGGAGTTTGATAATGTAGATCCAGCTTGCCAATGGTGTCTTATAAGGAGAGATCGTTCGAAAGTATTCCTGTGTCATAGAACAAGGAGGTGGACATGGTGGAACGTGATCAAGAGTTTCGTGAAAGAAACTCGCGTGGATGTCGTCGGGAGATTTCTTCATGACTTACGCTGGAAAATTTGTAGCTCGTACAATTAAGCTCATACAGATTGCAGGACTAAGATCTTCCTGCCATGGAACTTCCCTTTCTTCGCAGATTCTCTAAGATTCAAAGGACGATTGTAGCACAAAAGGACGAGAGTTTTGACACGCTCTTGAATGTGCCAAATCATAACTGAGTTTCTCTCTCACAACCGTAATTGTACGCCATATGCCATCGATAGAAAGTCGTGCATAACATTCATGGATTACATGTATGCCTAAAGTGAAAGGAAGATGGGGTGTGATGAAGTGCTGGAAGAAGTAATAGATTACTTCTTCGACTTCTGCGCATTTTGAGACTTGATGACTTTCTTGACAATCTTCGCTTCCTCGACAAGGAATGCACGCATGATCCTGCACGCGCATACAAAAGTTAGATGACTTGGATCCAAGAAAAGTGAAGTAGTACGCACCGTGATCTAACGCATTCACCACACCTCGAACCACCATAAGCACGACGGACAGTCTTTACTCGCTTCGAGACTGTCGCATATTGGCGGGGGCGGAGAGCAGGAATCTGAAGCATACAAAAATCAGCTCATTGCTGATTGGCTTTTGTGAAGAGGACGTACACCAGGGAGAGCGATACCACAGTCACCGCACTTGGGGGAGGTTCCAGGCTTCTTGATGTGGTGGTAGACGAGCCTGCCGCCTGGCGTTTTAACGATGCGTCGGCGGTTGGAGGTGGTGTTGTAGGGGTTGCGCTTGCGCAGCGTCACACGTTGGGCCATTGCTGAAGACTACGACAACACCGTCAGCACCTAATCCTCGTCGTTCCCTCTACGAACGGTAGTTTTTTTTGACGAAACTCACATTTGAGGGGATCTACGTCGAAGAATCAGCAATTCGTTCAAAGTGCACAAGTGAAATAGTACGACTCACTTTTTGGCCGACCTTGCCAGGCTTTGTAGCTGGCGTTCACTGGTGTTCGATACGAAGACCCGCAAACCCAATTCGATGAACTGTACAGTGGAACTCGGATTTTGCCGAAGCCAAATTACACAAGCAAGCTGCATTAGTCAGCATTGCTTACACGTGATTCTTCCACGCGAATTGCCTTTTGCGACGTCGCCTATCTTTCCTTCGGCGCGTCCGACAAACGACGGCGACATCGACAACGACGACGACGCTCCTCGACGTGAAGACTCGACGTTCTTCTCTTAGATGAGGATTCGGAGTAGGGAACTCGAGATGCCGTTTGGGCTGCGCATCCCCGGGCCTCTGATGCTCGTTTTTGGCATTTGTCTTGGACTCTTGTATGCCCGGCTTTCGTCCAACTCGGTGTGTTCTCATTGCTCTCGTCTCTTCGCAAGTCGCTAAATTGTCGTGAAGCATTCCGGCCAAGAAGTTTGGAGAGGTGGAAGAGTACCGTCATTTCAATCAGGGACAGGCCATACCTCATCCTCTGCACGTTTGCCAGTCGCCTTCCCGACTCTGAAGCAACGAAAGCGCGTATTGGATCTTATCTCGTCCCTCACTCAACATTACACGAAGGAATGCACCCGGACAGCTCAACACCTCTACGTTCAGCAAGCTCGAGATCGATACGCCCCTCTCGTTGGGCACAACATGTCACCTCGATCATCGTGGCTCGGAGCGCTGGGTCTCGACTCCTCAGATCATGACGAGAGGCACAACATAAAGAGGTCGTTGAATCCAGACAACCACAAATACTTCTTTGCCATCAACCTCTACAACTCCTTCGACATCATCCCCGATCTCCTTGCAACTCTCTTCCGGGTGGGTGCGATCCTTGGGTATCAGAACGTCTTCGTTTCCATTTATGAAAACGGTTCGAGCGACCAAACACCCGCCCTCCTCAAAGTCTTCGATGCCCTCATGCACAGTGTTGGGATGCGTGTCGTTATTCGATCATCGAACCGAAAGCGAGGCGTTCACGCCCATCGTATCGAATACCTCGCAGAAGTCCGCAACTCCGCCATGACGCCTTTAATCGAACTGCGAGATTCTGAAAACGAATATTTCGACTCCATCGTCTTCATGAACGATATTCTTCCATGCGTGGACGATGTGCTTGAGCTGATTTGGCAGAGCCGCAAGCAAAACGCTGGCGTAACCTGCGCGGCGGATTACATGTATCACGATGAAATCCGACAGCCAGTCTTCTACGACAATTGGGTTGCTCGTGACATTAACGGTACCGCCCTTGAGAACACGCCATTCGAGGACGTCTTCCATCACCCTCAGTCAGCATACCGCTACAATCATCACCTCCCCGTTCAAGTCCAATCCTGCTGGAATGGGATTGCGGTTCTTGATCCTGCCCCTTGGTACGCTGCCCCTTACGTTCGCTTCCGCATGGCTCGCACGGAGATCCAGAGACCTGCAGGTGCTGGAGGACCAACGGTAGCCGTCAGCGAATGCAGTGCTTCAGAGTGTAGTTTGCTTTGCAACGACTACTGGAGTGCAGGATATGGGCGAATCGTCATGGTGCCGAGGGTGAAATTGGCGTATGACAATAAGGTCTTCGAAATTATTCATCCGGATCGGAGAAATTTAACGAGCATACGTGGATATACTCGTTTGGGAGGGCTACCGGACGACCCAAGGACAGACCCACAGGACAGAAGCTGGTTTGGTCCTCATGACCGGTTGTTCGTAGAGGAAGAGAGCGATGAACTTGAGTTTGAGCCCGGACCACAACAAGGTATGTTTACCGAATGTCTTTCAGAGATATCTAAGTAACGTTCATTATTCAGTGTGGTGTTGGGGTTGGAACGGTGCTGGTGATCTCGATGGACCCGACTCAGAACCAGTCTGGGAGCAGATGCCGGAATCTGCGGCGCGCCTTGACGCTGTCCGAGTTCGACACGACCGAAGTTTTAAAGCTCACTGAGCGATGATTTCGGGTACTTCTTTATTTCTTGTGGGATGCTGTGTCTTTGGATCTGCAATATAGACTATATCACTGACGGTCCTGCGTCCCAAATATTGCATACGTGTAGCTAGCTAACATTTCTGTCGACTCTGTAACATATATTGCGTTTCTCCCGTAGGTAGGAAGGACTTTGAAATATTCCTGTGTGGCGGTGAATTTTGCGGATGAAATGATCGACGCGCGGCGATCGCAACTTGAATTCTAACTTCGCCTCTGACATCGACGTTGACGACATGAAGCCCACCGAAGAGGATATAATCGAGGAGCAGCGGCACCTACAAAATGTTATAACCACATTCCAGCAGTATGGGCCATATGCCGTCAGTACTTGATTTTAGTGTCTCCCGCTATCCAGCGAATCTAACGAGTTGACGCCCTCGAACCACCGCGACCGAACAGCTCGCCGCGAACAACAGGAGACGAAAGGATCTTTACTCCTTGCCTTACGCAGATCAACAGCTTCTGGAAGGTCTGGGTTTCAAGGACAAGCTTATAGACATTGACCGGGCGATCATGGCGAACGAGTTCTTCATCCAGCAGATGGTCGCCAACCCAGAGATCTTCGGTGATGACGAGGACATGGACGAGGATATGGACGCGAATGAAGAGGAACCAAAGGGCGATGAGAAGGGTAAAGGAAAGAGCTCCTCTCGTGCGTATCATATACTTCGTGACTGCGATGGCAACCACTCAGGTCATCCTCCAGACTCCCACTCGCATGAGCACGGTGGCCATTCGCACTCACATTCAAGGCCAGACATATCAAACCCCCATTCTCATGAGACACCGAAGAAGCGTCGCTATCGCCCTACGGACTTTGACATGGACAAACT
This sequence comes from Schizopora paradoxa, assembly GCA_001020605.1. Classification (NCBI taxonomy): domain Eukaryota; kingdom Fungi; phylum Basidiomycota; class Agaricomycetes; order Hymenochaetales; family Schizoporaceae; genus Schizopora; species Schizopora paradoxa. The sequence continues at coordinate 76,425 of KQ086039.1, forward strand.
ACGAAGTACACTCAAGCAATTCGTTCGAGACTGGAGTGTAGAGGTGATGAACACGTTTCAGCCAGCTTCTAGGTTCCAATCTGACATATATTTCTTTAGGGAAAGGTTGAACGTGATTACTGCTATGAGCCTATGAAGGAAGCGCTCCTCCAGCACTTTTCATCTGTCCCTGAAATACAGCGGTTAGTATTCTCGCGTACGAGCACTGATTCGATCATTGAATACTATCCAACAGATCGAAGCTGAGAGTCCTCGTTCCCGGCGCAGGGCTTGGGCGTCTTGCATACGATATAGCACGTTTAGGTGTGTTTTTATTCGTGAAGTATTCTTATGTAGAGTAACAACTCTCAGGGACTTTTTGAAGGCTTTTCATGCCAGGGCAACGAATTCTCTCATTATATGCTATTAGCATCATACTTTATACTGAACAGGTGAGGTGTTCCAGGACCCTCAATTTCTGGGAAACCCTCTGAAGTCTTACAAGGACCAAGCGCGTCAATGAGCACTCAATATTTCCCTACGTTCACTCCTTGTCGAACATTCCGAATAGAGACTCTCTACTCCGGGAAGTAAAAATTCCTGACGTTCTGCCGTCCGATATCCCACCCGACTCGAAATTCTCCCTTGTTGCGGGTACGTTCTTCGTGCTACTCTACTTTCTGCATCTGTTGCCACACAGTTTTTAATAAAATCTCATCAAACAGGAGATTTCGAAGAGGTTTATGGTGCTCCAGACCTCGAGGATTCCGACGAACCTCAGGCAGGTAAATGGGATGCAGTGGTCACTTGTTTTTTCATGGATACGGTATGCACATTCTTATCGTCCGCTCGTGGATTTCTGACTGAATTTCAAGGCGAAAAATGTCATCAACTACTTACGAACCATCCATCGTATTCTCGCACCTGGTGGGGTGTGGATCAATCTGGGTTAGTACCATGTCAAAAAATTGTACCTCCTCAAATATAATTTGTCTCTTGATTAGGACCTCTCCTTTGGCATTGGGAGAATAATACCTCGAACGATCTCTCTATCGAGCTAGACCTCAATGAACTCAAGGCTCTTTGTTGCAAACTGGGATTCGTCCTTTCTGTGAGTTTGGAGATTATCGTTCGCGAAATTCGACTCAAGCTGACCTGCGAGATTCAGAACGAAAGGACCATTGACACAACATATACTAATAACCCGGAAAGTATGCTGGGTTATGTGTACCATACGTCCTTTTGGACCGCAACAAAGCTTGAAGATGAACAACTAAATCGACCGTTGGTAGAGACTTCAAATAAAACTGAGGTGTAGAATACTGTATCTAGACACGACGCACATGACGATCTGTAGCAACACATATCTTGTACAGTGATTTCTAAAGTATGAAATAGTTCCGGAAAATGATTAGACGCTCAAGTGTAGGCGCCGGAATGGATCAGCCAACCAGACGACGCTTTGTCCAGCTGCGGTTCTTTCTTCAGAACGTCCATGTCGTCTTCTGCTTCACTCGACGCGTCCTTCGTCATCGTCGATCACGAAGACCAGCGTTCATCACCAGCACTTCGTGAACACAAGCTCGGCAAGTCGCCCGATGTTTGGGAAGAATTGAAAGCCGGAAGTGAAGTTGACGACGTGAAAGCGCGGACACAGGTACAAATCATTGTTCGCCAACACCCATGACATTGCTAACCTAGTGCGCTATAGAAAGAACACAAAAGCTATGCTCATGATTGGAGTAAAGACGCTACTGGAGGCATTCGAGTCAGCGGTCGCCATTTCGTCGACAAAGACGGTCGAGTTTGTTGGTTAAGAGGAGTTAATCTTTCGGGCTCGTGCAAAACGTACGTCGGTTTGTTCTTACGTGCGATGAACGGGTTTCAAATATCATATTCAGGCCAAGCAAAGAGGATCCTTCTAAATTTCTTGACGACCATAAACTTGTCACCTTCGTCGATCGCCCGTTTCCTTTGGCTGAAGCCCACGAGCATCTTGCCAGACTTCGGCGATGGGGTTTAACATTTAGTGCGTAAACTAACTACCCTTCGTTTTCACTCTCTAAATATATTCAGTCAGACTCCTTGTAACATGGGAAGCTATAGAGCATGAGGGCCCGTAAGTATCTCACGTACATTTATTTCATCATCGCGCAAGTGCTGATAATATAAATCACAGAGGAATATATGATGCAGCGTACTTCACGTATCTCCACGACCTCCTTTCGCTTTTCTCAGAATATGGCCTTGTTGCCTTCTTCTCCATGCACCAGGACGTCTGGTCTCGCTATGCTGGTGGGAGTGGGGCCCCAGCTTGGACGCTTGAAGTGGCTGGATTTGATCTGAATGCGTTGGAAGACACGGGGGCGGCGTGGCTTAAAGGCGTCCGAGGACACGAGCTATCCGCAAATGAACGTGGTCTCTGGCCAACAGGTTATACCAAATTGGCTGCATCGACAATGGCAACTCTGTTCTGGGGAGGCGAGATTTTCGCACCGAAATTACAGATTGAAGGTCAAAATATCCAAACTTATCTTCAAAATAAGTTTTTGGATGCATGGACGGCTCTCGTCAAGGCCGTTGGTAACCTAGACTCTGTCATTGGCTTCGAGGTGAGGCTCGTTGCATGATCTATGAAGGTCTGCGATTGATTTTGTGCAGATGATGAATGAACCTCATTTCGGTTATATCGGACATCTATCATTACATGAATTCGACTATAACACCCATTTGCATCTTGGGGACATTCGTAAGGCGTCAATCTGTAACAAAATTGACGGACGCTAATTCGCATGGGTTGCAGCGTCGGCACTCCAATCATTCGCATTAGGGGCTGGGCATCCGACACGCGTCCCGCATTGGACTAGAACATACCCTTGGCCCTCAAAGCTTACGCACCATGAAATAGTCAACAGAGAAGGGTGTTCTGTCTGGCGTGCGGATGGTCCTTCGCAAGGTCAGTGCCCTTGGGAACTGCATGGTGTTTGGGGTTGGGATAAGCGCAAAGGCGAGGCGGTTGTCCTCCGTGAAAACTATTTCTTGAAGCACCCAACGACGAATGAGAAGGTATGAAGAATGACTGTGGCTCTGCTGATTGTAGGAATAACTGGAACGCCAGGTTACGTGGTACACAGATTGTTATTTCCCATTCATTCAGCGCTGGTCCACAGTAGTTCGAAACGCGAGTAGTCCAGAGAAAATCGTCTTCACGGAGGTTCTACCTAATGAGGTTCGTCGTTCGTGACCTTCATTTTCCGTCACTGCGGTTCCTGATAGTGCTTAAGTTTTGCCCCTCGGTTTGGACTGCAGACCGTAGGCCGGAGAACATGGTGTACGCTCCTCACTGGTAAGATTCTTTTCATTCCCGATCCAAACCGTTCATGAATCGACCACATACAGGTACGACTTGATCGCACTGTTCAGAAAGGAATTCGGAAACCTTACCATCAACGTTCAGAGCGTCACGAGTGTTAGTACTTTTTTGGTTCTCCGCTGCTCAATGCTCATAACCTTACACAGGGTAAATTCATCCTCAAAGCCTTTCATTGGGGCCAGAGAGGTGCGAAGGATAATTACGCTTCCCAACTGCGCAACATCGTGGAATCAAGCTACAAGTCATTGGGCGAGACTCCAACCATCATCGGAGAGTGTGGGGTTCCCATGGACTTGAAGTAGGTCGATGATTGACCGTCATTCGACGTCCTTTAATGCCTCTCCTCTTTCCTCAGTAACCACGAAGCCTTTTCGACCGGAAATTGGATGTGGCATGCGCGGATGATGGACGCTCTTATCTCGGGACTTGAACGAAGTCTTGTGGGCTTCACGTATGTTCTCCTTTTTTCTTCCTTGTACTCGACTCGAAGAAAAGTGCGCACTAGGTTATGGAATTACAATCCCTTCAACAACAACACCCACGGCGACTATTGGAACGGCGAGAACTTCTCTCTATTCAGCCAGGAGTCAAAATCTCAAGAAGCAAAGCACGTGGACATGAACGTGCAGCAAGTCAATGACAACTTGGACGACGGCGGTCGCATTCTCCGAGCCATTGTTCGTCCTTACCCGGCCAAAACAGCGGGCGTGCCAACGAAGTTTGACTACGACCTCAACTCTGGGAGCTTTACCTTCGAATGGACTGTCCCTTCAATAAACCCCTCCGCATCGTCACCTGTCGCATTGATCGATCCACCCGTTTCAAACTTGGATCACACTCTTACGAGCACGACGACTGAAATATTCTTCCCATCCATGCTGGCACGTGGAAGGAAAGTGATTGTTCAGTCAAGTGAGGACTGCGCAGGAGGTTATCTCCATCGCTATGACGAAGAGTCCCAAACGCTCTCGATCATCCCGAACGAAAACGCGTCTGGAATTCGTCATAGTATTCGCGTTTCTTTAGACCCTCCGCTGAAGCCCTTATTCTTACTGAACAGCTTCTGGACCGATTTTGGGAAATTGATCTCTATACTTTCTTGCATAGTTGTTGCCATCTTAGCTATCTGGGTGTCCGCTTAGATTTACAACTAGTAGATTGGAGGGCAACCTTCGGACGTTTCATCTCAGAGTGGATTATACCAGTTTATTTAGCAATGAAAGGTTCCCTGGATCGGGAGTCAGAGCGCATATTCAGAAGATCACAACAACAACTTCAGTAACACAAAATTGAATCGGAGTTATTGATATAAGAATCAGGACAGAAGCATACGGGAGGAACATCATAGAATTCATCTCGATTCGTAGAGAAATCCAGTTCTTTGTAAGCGAATAAACTTCGACCTCTGATAAAAATCAGATTGCTACTGCATATCGTCTAAACTCATTCAAAGAGATGCGTTGCATAGAACAAGTCGTGGATTTGCGCTCTATCTATGATACATGTCGTGTGCGTAGGGAAATGAAGTGGTAAGTGTACATGTTTTGCGAACAACAAGAGTCCGGGGAAACATCGGAAAGAAAAGAAAGAATACAGTGAGTAGGTGTTAAGAGGTAATTTGGAAGAGTAGGAGACGTCAGGACCCCCGGCAATAGGTATTGAACCCGGGTCAGCTGTCGGACAAAATTCGCCCTCAGGACGGCGCGGAACCCAGTTCCAATTCGGACAAAAACCTGCATCGGCGGACGATAACCTGGTTTTCAAGTTCGGACAGAAAGTTATGAGCTGATGATAACCATGACTTTGTTCGGACAAGGAAGCCGTCATGGAGTAGTTGGGAAATCGGAGGGGGACTTGATTATAAATTATTTTTTGTTCACAATGTTGCGTGTTCGACCCTTCACCGTGCCCTCTTTTTGGGACTTTTTTGGATCAAACGTAAGTCTGAGCTTATCGTTACGTCGTCCACGTCGTCCATCACCACGCTTCGAAACTTCTCACCGCTGCTTCTCTGTCTATGGAACTCTAATTACTACGCGGCAACTCGAAGCGCTCAAGGACACATGCAGGGAAGGCGGAGCGTGCTGGAGGTGTCTGACAATGAAGACGATCCCGTTTTCGTTGGCAAAGATTGGGTGAAGCGGAAGAAAAAATTTGCAGATGTCCCTCCATTCGTTCAACGGGCATGCAGCAAAGCCTTCGCAATTCCTGCAGAGGCCTACAAATTCCTACCAGCCACTCAACTATCGATTCAGGAATTATGTAGCTTCCCCTTCCCCGAAGTTTCACAATCCTTGGTCCACCAGTCGTCGTCAAACTGGTTTTCGTGTACCACACCAACTTCTTCACTCGAGAGCATTCTTTCGAGGCCAATTCCATCGCGGAAAACTCTTGCTGCTCTTATTGAGGCTTCAGGACAAGCATATCTCGACGGTATGACGGCTATCATTGATGTGCGGTACAAAGACGTGAGGCTACCACTGGGAGCAATCGGTATATGGCATTTCCTCCTTGAAGCCGCCGACGCCCGGCAGCAATGGATGAAAGCACAGAGATTTCTTGACGAGGAGGTTCGCGTCAAAAACATTACTGCAAAAACAAAGGGAGAAATCGAGAAGGCGAAGCAACACTTACGGGTCATTCCATGGGGAGCGGTGATCCGGAATACGCAGGAGCCGTTTTTCACCGCGACAGTCATGGAGTTATCTCTACTGCTTTGTCGAGCGTGGCTCAACGACAATATCATTGACCTCATGGTCGCTCACCTCCAATCACGGCATCAGGAGCAAACAACTACCAAGGCGGCGGATACAGTTGGGATCTTCCCACTGTCATTTTCATGGAGCGTAAATGCAGCAGCTCGGGAACGAGTTTACTCTAAAGAAACAACGCCAAACTTAATGAAGTACGAAAGGAAAATGAAGGGCCTCACTGTGGTGTACTTTCCCGTGAACTTCGCAAATCGGCACTGGTTCACAGTCGAAATCAGCCTCTCCGAGAAGACTGTTAAATTTGGTAAGCATTCAAATCCACGAAGTCATCTCTTTTACTTACAAGTTATTTAGCCGACTCGCTGGGGCGTGCAGCACCCAAACCTACAGCATTCTTGAAAAATCTGATGAGATTTCTCAAAGCTCGATTTTCGGGGCGGTTTGAGGACTGTGGAAACACGTTGGACTGCAGTTTGCAAAGAGACGGCTACTCATGTGGTGTTATTACGATGAACACAATGTCATATGCTGTTCTAAACGACCCACTTTGGAACGAGAGCGATCGAACGAGATTATCTGTTGCGTGGTTTAATATCTTGGTGGAAAATCAGAGAAAAATCAAGGTGAGCCTCGATATTATCACCTGTACTCACTTCACACAACTGATCCATTCTCAGGCCACTAGATCGAATGAAAACCCCCAAGCCACGCCTCGCTACAACGAAGGATCACAAGCATCGCATCGGACACCTCAAATGATCGAGGAAACTCGAACTCCGGCCTCTGGACGCGAGTCAAAAAGGGAGCACGTTAACGAGGAAACTTCAGTATCTGTTCTGTCGTCAAAAACAACCAGCTTTCCCGAAGTTCATAAAGAGAATTCCATACCTATGGCATCACCGTTGGAGCTCCTTCATCCGTCGCGATTATTGCCCAAACTGTCGATGGACGATGACGAGTATGTAGAGGAGGACATGATGGAAGAACTGATGGATCCCAATGCAAACATCTCAGAATCCGATGACGAGGGGAGGATACAGATATCACCAGAGGAGGAGAGGTACGATGACAAACAGGAAGAGCTCACCCAGGGTGAGCAAGACACGCGAAAGCGAAAGCTTTCCGAGTCGTGCGCTGATCTCGAGCAATCCACCAAGTTGATTCCATGTACACCAAATCCCAACGAGAGCAAGAGCTTTGAATTTGGCCTTCGGGAGAAGCAGCCTTCGAAAAGAGTGCGTCAGTCGGCGAGCAAAAAATTACAAGTTGAGGATGCGATGGATGTGGACGTGATGGTGGTGAACGGCGATTCTGCGAGCGACTGTGACACGGACGACGGATTACCAAAAAAGGCGAAAACACCCAGTGGCGAAGGCAGTAGCCGTTCAGCAGCCTTGACTCGAAAACTTCGCGCAGCTCAAAAGGACGGCACATTTGTGATTGACGAAAAGCGGGCAGCACCTTGGCGAATGAAAATCCTAAAAATCGACACAAAGGTGGAATTCATCGAAGGCAGTGTCTCAGAAGTGCGCCATGTGAGGTGCGGTCGATCTCAGAAGCTCAAGTCACCCTACGACACGACACGATTTCGCAAACACGTTCAAATTTGCCCGGGAGCAGGACAATCATCAGGCACGACTAAAAGCACATCGAAAAAGGCCGTAGCGAAATCGATAGCTAAGGGAGCGGGCTGTTTTTCTCTGACGACATTATTCCAAAACGTGCCGACCAGTGGTGGTGCTGTCAAAGCCGTCAAATCTCTTCGAAAACCTTTGGGGGGATCGGAGCCTGTCGAATTTCCATGTCCTGGTATTACGAGCACGACCGACAAGCGCATTGATCAATATGTGACTCGCACTGGAGCTCTTGGCGGTGGTGCAAGATCAGTGACTCGCATTTCTCTAGAACGTTATAACACAAATTTTGGTGCGTTGAGCCGCGACAGAAAGCAGACGGTCTTGGACATTCAAGTGAAGGAGTGGCGATGGAAGGTTGACCACGAACATCGTCGCGTCTTTTCCACCAAGTGTTTGCTATTTGTGCATCTTCCAAACGGCGCAGACAAAGAATCACCATTGACACCCTGTATTGAATGTCGTCACATTTTGCTCTTAAGTCATTTCATCAGACTAATCAACAAACCGACTCCTCGACTTGAAAACTACAAGCATGTGAACACGCGCTATCACAACAATGCTATGGCATCGATCTGCGCACGCGTCAAGAATTTAGGTACTTTGCTTGATTCTTGTGATTCGGTGAGTGTTGGTTTGCATGACTGTCCGATTGATGCTCATTCTTCGATCAATAGAGCTTAAATGGAGATTCTCGCATGCAAACTACGCTCTTGTCGAAATTTGCGGATGGCGTTCAGAAGGGTCAATTTGCCAACGACGATCTGTTCCTAGGCGTGATGGAAGTTATGTTTACAAAGGCTGACAAGGACCGACGGCAAGTTGGCGCCCAGAATTTCCCATACAACGAGCATTATCTGGAGGTCATGCATATCGTCTACACCATCAGCCCCCGCGTCTATCGATTCCTGAAGAAACACATACCATTGCCAGACGAACGAACACTCCAAAGACGGGAATCAAATGCACCTAAATGTCCCATGGGCATTTCGAAGGAAAACTTCGTGGAAACAAAGAGGCAAGTAACTGTGATTGGCTACACCGGGCCTTCTTCAGTGGCTTGCGACGATTCAAAACTACTTGCCACCTTTCGAATTCACCACGACACTAAGCAGGACGCTCATTTTCTAGTCGGAGGGGTTGAAGATCCGATTCGGTTGGCGAATCCAAAGGAGCTCGAAGAGATTCTTTCTAAGAACCAATCTGAGAAAGCGACAAAGGTGTGTCGCTTTTGTATTTCCGTTGAAACTTAGAATTTGGTTCTCAAATTGATGTCTAGCTACGTTTATGGGTTCTGCAGCCTGCTGTTCCTGGGATATCGTCCATTATCATTGCCGCAAAGCCAATCTCCGAAAAAATGACTGTGAATGATCTGTTCGAGTTGCACCAAAAAATAATCTCTGGTCTTCTTGATGAGGACATCAACATCTGCTCATACTTCTGCGATGGAACCGAGAACGAGCGCAAGGTCGAGAAACGATTCATGGAAGCTGCGAAATACACGCAGGTGTACAATCATGCACATCCATGTGCCGCAAAGCCGGATTTCTCCTTCACGCTGCGTTTCTACGCGCCAGGACGGCCTATCGTTGCCGGACAGGACTCCAAACATTTCCTCAAAACTGCTCGAAACAACTGGTTCTCTGGCGCGAAGACTCTCACAATGGGAAATGAAGTTATCACCTTGCATCACCTTCGCGAAGCGGTCAACGACGATATGTGTCCGTATTTCTCATGCGATGTCAACAAGGTCGACAAACAAGATGATGCTGCGGCTGCGCGACTCTTCTCTGCCGCAACTCTGGAGTTCTTCACTCAGAAGAACGAGAAGCTGTTTGGTGTCATGGTTTACCTATTTATAATGGGTGAGACTGTCGACGCATACCAAAACCGGGAGATTTCTCATGCGGAGCGCATACGGATGCTTTTCCGGACCAAGTTTTTTGTTGAGATATGGACGGCATCCCTCGAGGAGCTCGGGTACTCACTGGCGAAGCATTGCATGTCACGCGAAGCCCTTGATATTCTGGTCTTCATGATATCAGCATATTTTGAGTTATTCTACCTCTATCGTGATCATTTGCATCATTGCGAAACCGTCGTCCCCCTATTGCCGTTCATGCACTCGTCGGAGCCATGCGAGCACCTCTTTGGAGAAGCGCGAAGGTTCATTCCCGATTTCTCAGCTCTGGACTTCTTCCAGTTGATCCCCAAACTGTCCATCAAGATCAAAGAGGCGTGTCTCTTCGGGAAAATGGAATCGAATCCCAAGGCAAGGGCGTCAGGATATTGCATTGGATACTTCGACAACAAAGGTCTTGATTTCACGCACCTTTCTGTCTACCCAAGTGACAGCGAGATCGAAGATATCAAGTATAAAGCCTTCGATGAAGCTGAGAGTCTGGCGGGATTGGTGGGCATTTCCACGTCAAGACTCAGATCATATAGCACCGCTGCTCCAACTCTTCGACTACCCGCTGCGAGATCCTGGTTTACGCCCATGGACGAAACATTTGATTTCGATGGAGGTGACCTTAGCGACTCGGATTCGGACCCGGAATTTGACGGCGAAGACGCGAAGGATTCAAGCAACAATGATGCAGCGGAAAGCGAGACTAGTACACTGCATGACCTGCTTGCAAAAGACGAGGCAGCAAAGTTGTTTCGTGCTCACGCGATTGACGAACGAATCGATCGAATCACAGAGGCTGCAGTCGCGCTAGCCGTTGAGGACGCTATGAAAGCGTAAGTTATTATTGAATCAATGCAGCTAACTTGCCTGACATTTATTCAAGTATTGCTGCACGGGATGAGGCAAACGACGGAATTGAAGAGCTTGAATCTCTCTTGACAAGCGAGAGGGAAGTTGTCAAGAAATTGAAGGAGATTAGTGCAAAAGCCTTGAAAGGTGTCAACATCCCGAGCGTGTCTTCGCGCACCCCTGACGAGCAGGTCCTCCCTTCCGACCTTTCTGACGCCAACATGGTTTCATTCGACCTATCCGATATGGTCGAAATTCGTAAAAGAAATCAGACGAAGCAGGCTAAAAAAGGTATCCGAGCGGAGAGAAAATGGAAAGATGCAGATATTGGCGACGTAGCAAACCAAGCTGAGGCTGCTCGCGGTACCGCGGCACCGTCTGGTATCCCGTCGCGGTCGCTTGACGCTCCCATTCCAGTTCCTCAGAAGCAAGGACAAGACTTGACCATCCGCCAGAAGCTCATCAACGATTATAGAAGGGTACTGGATGAAGGTGTTGCTCGAGAGAAAGCGCTGTCTACTGGCTTGAATCGCAAGCATCGGTGGACAGTTGGTAGCGCAGAAAATGGCAATGCGTATAACGCTGCAGTGGTCGCTGTTCAAACAGTAGCACAGGTGAGTACTTGGGGAATCTACGACTAATGGCGTGAAACTGATTGCTATTTAACTTGAAAGGCAGCAAGTCGTCGAAAGAAAGTGTTTTCTAACAAGAAGATTACGCCACGCCTGCCAGCGCAGATTTTGGATCACATCGAAAGCGGTCGAGTCTCACCTATACGTCCTCTCACAGTTGGAGATATGGGTTTCGCCCTGGTTCGAGGTCGGGTTGGCGTAGTGAAAGGTACGACATCGCAAAACTTCTATCTTTCCCAATAATCACCTCGTTTTTAGTGGTTTCATTGTACTCGAAAGGCGGCGGGAAGAACGGAAAGCACGCGGATGTCGACGCTGTTGAACATCTTGCTGGGGCATCGTACATCTCCGTGCAGGTCTTTGAGCACTCACATGTCCGCTCTTTCAGGAATATTCCCGATGATTTCCGCAACCTCACCGTTTACGAGTTCGCTCATCTACCTTCACTGCAATTCCTCGCTCTCCTCGCCAATCCCATCAAAGAGACAAAGACCGGGATTGAAATAAGCGTAGGCGACGCAAACTTTTGGACATTGCTTTCGAAGTGGACGGCAACAATTTCTGCTTGCGTCACAAAGCGAGCTTCAGCAACCAAGAAAGGAACCAAGGAGATCGAGACCGAGGAGGAATGAGCATTGGTATCTTTATTAGTATCTTTATTTCTACTACTCTACGTTGCACGGCCGTCAGGTATGATGCATACATATGCGTACTTAATTGTTTTACGATTTTTGGCGATTTTTTGGCGATTTTTCGAGCTTTTTTGGACCCTGATCATGATGTTCGGACAAAAAAGGCCCCCAGTTGAACCTACCCCGAAATTCGGACAAAAATGGCCCCCGGAGGCCGATTTTTCGTTCGGACAGAAATGGCCACGGCAGGCGTATTTTTGACCTGGGTTCAATACCTATTGCCGGGGGTCCT